>PVJS01023332.1:0-29711 GCA_004027185.1 Glis glis | reverse complement strand
CTCTGTTACTCAGCGGAGCGGCCGAGGCCGGACTACGCGGCCAGGAGCGCGGAGACGCGAGCAGCGCGGGCTAACGGCCTCGGCGACCGCCCGGACGGCGCCGGTCCCCGCGGGCGGGCTTCGCGTGGCCGTTGGCAGTGCCGTGCTGTCGGTGAGTGCGCGGGCGCCGCAGGGCCGGGGCGGCCCCGCCGTGTTGATGTCACTGTGCCGCCGCCTGCTCCTTAGCCGCGACCCCCTCCCGGGCGTGGGGCGGGAGCGCGGCGGCGGGGGCGGCGCGGGGACAATAGCGGCCGGCAGGCGGGGCGGGCCAGGGGGCGTGGGCCCGGGGACCCCAGCCGCCCGCCCGCGCTGGCCGCCGCCCCGAGCTCCGCCCGCCCGGCCCCGCGCGCCCCGCTTCCACGTCGGGAGGAGAAAATGGAGCGGGGGGGTAGGTGGCAAGTTCTGAAACACTTCGGCGGAGGTCGCGATCGCGGACTCTCCGCGTCCCGCCGCGCCCCGCTGCCTCCTCGGGGCGCGGGGAGCGCGCGCCGGGCCGGCTCCCCACGGCTGCCAGGCGCCCACGGGGACCGTGTTTTGTTTCTCGGTGCTTCCTTTGTGCTAACGTACCGGGCCAAGCCGGAGCCAGCGCCGGGAAAGGCTGGGGTGGGCTTCAGCCCCGGGCTGCCGATGGAGAGCCCGAGTGGGTGGCCTGGGCGAGAGGTGTCGGTCCAACCCGGCCCGAGCTCCTGTGGTCAGCGCGCATTTCTCGTGATGGTCACTCGGTGGTGACCTTTTGACTTTTTCACCCCACCCTGCCGTCTCTTTGTCTTCCACTTGTATTCCTCATCCACAGATGGCAGAATCAAGTCCGCGGTAAAGTGCTGTTAGGAACGCTTTGCGTTTTCGTATCCGAAAGTTCCCCATCCGATCTTTACTGTGAATTTAATAACATGTTGACTACATGATATCAGACAATGTCCAGTGGTTACTATTTTTACCACTGAAGTTGAGAGATCGTCCCAGTAGAATTCTGGTCTGTCAGCCCATTGTGTTTTGAGATTAAGCTTCCAGCAAGTACCTCATTGGCAATTAGAACATCTGTTTATTTCATTCATTCATTCTGCAACTGTTCCGTATTGTATCCAGATGGAGAGGTCTGAAGGTAAAGAGAAATATCCTTAAATGGAAGAGGATATTTTTGAGTGAAATAGAATAAATGTACCTGTAAATGAGACAATTACATAAGAGATGTGTGCTAAGGAAGGTAGAGTTATACTCTGGGTCATTTTACTATTTTTTTAGCAGCATATCTGGAACTTCAAGTGTAATTTTATATTAGAAAATATGGCTAGATTTGGTCTACATGTACACTGGCTTTTATTTTTAAGTTTTTTTTTTCCCCAGTATCCCAGTCATTTGTAAAGGTTAGGGCACATTCCTCTGCAGTGGTTAACTTTAAACCCAGGAGGTCAGATGCTCTAAGTGAACAGGTCTATCTTGCATCTCTTTCTCCACCACCTAGCCTACAACGTAGTAAGTGTTCAATAAAAGTTGGATCAATGAAAAGTTCTTTATAATTGACAGCACTTAAAATCAGGCCTTTAAAAAAACACTGTTTTTCATGACATTTGGAAGCTTCATGCAAACTGTCACTCCTTCATGGCTAAGTGACCAGTTCATATAGTACATTATCTGTTAAGACGACAGAGACTTTTAAATCACTTCAGTGTTAGTTTTTTTCCTGTCACTTCTAGGCCATCTACTATCCTAAAATAAAACTTTGCCTTAATGGTTTTTGTGGTTTTTTCCCCCTGGGGTGGGCATGCTTGGGAATTGAACCCAGGGGCACTCTACCACTGAGCTACATCCCAGTCCTTTTTATTTTGAGACAGGGTTTCCCTAAATTGCAGAGGCTGGCTTTGAACTTGGGAGTCTCCTACCTTAGCCCCTGAGTAGCTGAGGGATTATAGTTGTGTGAGTAGCTGATAGATTATAGGTGTACAGCCTCTCTGCTCTGCTATTTTTTTTGGCGGTGCTGGGGATCAAACTCAGCAAATGCTAGGCAAGTGCTCTACCACTGAGCTATATCCCCAGTCCTAAGTTTTTAAATATGATTAATAAGGTAAGGTAGGTTGTAGGGGTATATGTGTGTATGTATACATATACAATTGACCATCCCTAATCTGAAAATCCAAAATTCTCCAAAATCTGAATGAAACACTTCTGGTCCCAAGCAGTTTAGATAAGTGATATTCAACCTCTATGTACATATGCATACATGCATATATGTATATATGTGTGTGTGTATAGTGGTATTTCCCTAGGAATCTAAAACGATTGCATTTATCTTTTTGTGAATAAGATTTGAAAGGTTTTGATGATTCCAAAACAGAACAAAAGAAAAAAACCTGTGTAAATTAAAAGTATTTAATTTCCAATATTTTAGAAATTCTTATTGGAAATATTTGTTTTAACTTGAACTAATACTGTTTGCAAAGCAATGGACCTAAAACTCAAAATAATATTGATTTATCCAAGTTATATGCATTTCAACTCACTACTTAATATATTTTAGCATTTGTTTTTGATATGAATTTGAGATGATTTTATTTGATGCAAAATAGAAATGAAGACATAAAATTATTTTTTTTTTAAATGTAATGGCTGGAAATCTTGAGAAACCAAACTTTCTGCCTTAGGTAGTTAGGATATATCAGGCTGTGTGCAAGATCAGTTGTTGTTTTGTTTATTCTGAATTCTGTTGTTTTTTAAATAACAGTTTTATTGAGATTTAATTCCTATATTATAAAATTCAACCATGTAGAGTGTACATTTCAATGGGTTTTAGTGTACTCACGAAGTTGTACATTGATCACCACTAATTCCAGAACACTGTTATTACCCCAAGGAAAAACACCATGCCCATCAACCGTCACTCCACATTTCAGTCTAAATTGTTTTAAAGGAAGAGAGAGCACTGATCTTTTAGTAAATATATTCCTTTAATGAATTTGAAAAGGTTTCCCTTAAGTGTCCTGGCAAAATAGGAAATTGTATCTTTTGTATTCCTTTAGATCCTGAGGGAAATGCCACTTGGAAAGGAAATTAGTGTAAGAATAAATGATAACAAAATTAATAAGATTATAATCTTAACTATTTGCCCCATATCTGATATTATGGAAATAGCCTTGTGAGGATACTGATGCTCAGTGAAATAAATTAATTTGTTGTTAAATAACTAGTCACAGACTCCTAGTGGTAATTAAGAGCCTGTTGAGTAGAAGCCTGCTCCTTGTTGGTTTGCTTTACCAGGGTGTCGAGTTTTGACATGCTTGAGTCATCCACATGGTTGAAATGCTTCGTTGCACGTGTAGAAGTAAAAGTAATCTCTGACACTAAGGTGCCCACTCTCTAGAAGTCAAGTCAGTGGTATTGGTCATAACCTTTCTGAGTCACATAGTGCAAGGAAGTCTTTATAACCATGTAGCTTTAGATATGAATCATTTGCCTATTTCAATGAGCTGTGATGCTTATTGTCTTAGTCATGAATTCTTTACCTGAACACTTAGAAGTTTTTCATTCTTACTCTAATGCAGGTTATCTTTAACTTGGATTTTGGAAATGAGTTCTAATTCAAGAGAATTGACTACCTAAAAAGGTGACAGGAGTATTGGAATAAGAATGGTCCTATCATTCGGGGCAGTCCGTGGAACTGCTAAAGCAGTCCAATAATCAGACCTCTTTTGACTCTGAACAGCTCTGAAACCTTAGGCAAATTGTTTGACATTTTAGGTGTTAGAACTGTAAACTGAGGCAATCAGAACTCATTTTTATAGGAGGGTTCCCCAGATAGGTAATTCTTCAGGAAATATACAAAAAGAGGCCTTCTTGAGTTACCAGGCCCTCCAGTCAAACAGCAGTCATGGGGCCCAGAGTATTGCTTAGTGGTGGAGTGCTTGCCTAACCTGTGTGAGGCTCCAGGTTTCATCCTACACTGTTTAAAAAAAAAAAAAAAGTAATCAAAATTGTCTTTGTGATTTTCAGAGGCAGGGAAAATTGTTTTTTTCTCTACTATCCAGACAAAAGCTCCACCATAAGCTAGAGATTCTTTGAGTGGTAGTTTTATTCATTCCATAGCAGCATGCCTTCTGACAAGACTCGATTCTCTCAGAGACATTGTGGAAGATAGGAAAATGAAGAGATCATTAGCCTCAAGAAGCTTACCATGTTCAAGGATAGATCTTAAGGCATATCTGAACATGAGCTTATACTCTTAAAGGCTATTGGCCAGGCATGGTGGTGCACACTTGTAGTCCTAGTACTTGGGAGGCTGAAACAGGAGGATCACAGGTTCGAAGCCAGCCTCAGCAACTTAGTGAGGCTCTCAGCAACTTAGTGAGACCCTGTTTCAAAATAAAAATAAAATAGGGCTGGGGGTGTAGCCCAGAGGTTGAATGCTCCTGGGTTCCATCCCCAGTACCACCACCAAAGAAAAAAAGAAAAAAAGATAACAGAGCTTTTCCCAATAAAAGCCCACTACAAATCTCTGGGCAAGCCAGATCTCATTGAAGTCTAATTTTAAAAATTGTGTGTGTGTGTGTGTGTGTGTGTGTGTGTGTGTGTGTGTGTGTGTGTAAACTTACTAGCTGACATTCTTTTTAAGGTGGTGGGTTATATCACAGATAGAGTAGGTAGATCTGTGTCTCTTGTTAGTCTTTAGTAGCACCTCAGATTTGGTTAAAATCTGCCAGCTTTTTAGAGAGTTAGGGCCTGTCCTGAGTTCCACGCCATGCTCCAAATCTAATTATATGACGCAAGCAAGTTCAGATTATATAACATTTTGGGGCCTGTTTTATTATCTGTCAAATGAGAACAGTAATAGCACATACCCTCATAGGGCTGAGAGGGTTTTTTTGTGTGTGTGGTACTGGGGATTGAACCCAGAGGCCTTCTACCTCAGAGCCACACCTCCCCCCAGCCCTATTTTATTGTTTATTTTGAAACAGGGTCTTACTAGGTTGCTGAGTTTCACTACTTACTGAGGCAATTCTAGAACCTTCAATCCTCTTGTCTCAGCCTCCCAAGTATTGGGATTACAGGCATGCGCCACCACACCTGGCTGGGTGGAGAGGTTTTAGTACTACATGTAAAGTGCCTGGGACCAGTATGGTGCTTTGTTGTTATTCAGGAGATATTATTTTAAACTTCAAACAAATGCAAAATGCAAAGTAAATGTAAAATCATTTTGATGCACAGTGTACATTCAAATTCTTCAGAAAACCAGTTGTTTCCCTGTGCGTGGGGAAATGGTTATTAAAATTTGATCATCTCATCTAATCTGAATTGACTGTGATTACTTATGTTGACATTTGGACCAATAATCCTCTCTGCTTTAAAATTTGGAAATGTTCTAGAAACAAATATTGAAAGGAAAGTATTTGCCACATTCTCTGATACAATGTTGTTTTGAGGGTTTTTTGTTTGTTTGTTTGTTTTTACCCTTTCCCACAGCAGTGAGTTTCCTAGGTTTATTTCCACTGATATCTAAAAGAATGGGAATCTAGGAGCTGGGAATAGCTTTACCATGTAACACATTTGAAGTAATGGAATGCTATCATATCTTAAATTTATACTTACTGGGATCTTTGACTCTGAAGAGTGCAGATTTGTCAAAGACCTGGTAACTACAACAGTTCATTAAGCATTTTTAAAAAATTTCTAAGTTTTCTGTGTAGTTTCTGTAGTTACAATGGTGTATAAAGTTTCTTGTTCTTTCTTGAGAACAGCAACTATGAGATGATGCTGATTGTACACAGGCAGCATTTATTGAGAAACCACTCTGTGCCCCTTCAGGTAATGTGATATGGGATGCTGACTTGTACACTGAAGTTTTAGTCAATTCCTACCTTTTGTGATCTGAGTATAACTTGATAGGAGATAAGAACAAACATAAATACATTATGTCCTAACAGAAGGGAGCAAATATTGTTAATCATTTCATTAGGAATTTCTTTTGCCATTGGGGCATTTGGGGACTTGTAAACTGTAACATCTCTTGTCCTGCCTTTCAAAGTAATATAGCTGGATGTGGTGGCACATACCTGTAATCTTAGTACTTGGGAGGCTGAGACAGGAGGATTGCAGTTTCAAGGCCAACCTCAGCAACGTAGCAAGACCCTGTTTCAAAACAAAAAGTAAAATAGGGCTGAGGCTGTAGTGTGGAGATAGAATGGCCCTGAGTTAAATCCCCAGTACCACCAAAAAAAAAAAAAAAGAAAGAAAGAAAGGGAAAAAAAGTTAATACTTGATAAACTGAAGAAGGCAAAATGCCCTTTCTAATTCCTGGTTATAGTTGAGAGTGTGGTACAGATGAGTCAAAATTCGAATCATATGAGAAGGCAAACCTCAACTTCATTTTGAAATACAACAGGATATCAAAAGAAGCACAAGTGTGAAAAGCAAATAGAGAAGATGAGACTCAAATACTGACTAGAGTCCTCAAACTTTTGTATTGAGACTCTGAAGACCTTTAAGGCTACATCTGTTCTGGGAGTACTTTCTTACATTCTTTCTCCAGTTTTGAGAAATATGAGCTTTGCCGCTTCCTGATGCTGAGAGGCTCCAGCCTGTCACCATATTTCTAGGGACACTAGAAGGGAAATATAGCCAGTCACACTTGCTTTGCTTGGCAGGAATCATCCAAAACATCAGGAAGTTGCTGTTTGCTAGCAGTTAATAGGGTAGAAACTCACCATCCATGACTTGCTCCAGAGGGAGTGGTGCTCTGACTCTCAGATACAATTTGGTCAACCAAAAGTGAGATGAAGGAAAGCTACTGTTAGCATCTGTTTTTGTCTGTTACTACTGAGAATTTACAAGTTTATTTACATTTTATATATATTTTGACTATGCACTGCATTCATTTTAGTTCAAAATCCCAAAGATTTAAGAAGATATTCAGAGTCTCCTTTCCATTCTGTGCAGTCACCAGCTCCTCCACCTGGAAGTGGTGGTGAGCACTTACCCAGTGCATGCCATATTCTAGGCTAGTTCTAGTGCTTTTCATTTGTTGTTTAAGCACCCCATGATGACCTGGGGCACCACTGTTCCCATTTTATAGATGAAGAAACAGGTACAGAGAGATTATGTGGGAAGTTGTTGGTGCTCTTTTGTTTTTGTTGTTATTTTGTTGGTAATTTTTATGTGTGTTTGTGTGTGTGTGTGTGTGTGTGTGTGTGTGTGTGGTATTGGGGATTGAACCCAGGGGTGTTCTACTTCTGCACTACACCCCCAACCCTATTTTATTTTGAAACAGGGTCTTGCTAAGTTGCTAAGGGCCTCGCTAAGTTGCTGAGGTTGCCCTCAAACCTGCTATCCTCCTGTCTCAGTCTCTCAAGAACTGGGATTACAGGTGTGTACTACCATGCCTGATTGTTGGTAATTTTGATGAACGGTTTTATTAAAGTGGGAAGAAGCCAAATTGAAGTTATTGGAATTGGTTAAAAAGCAATGAATGGATTTATTTATTTTTTAGAAAGGAACAAGACATACACAACTTTAAGATAGCTCTAAAGTGGAACAAAGATGGTGATGGAGAGAACACGTAGAGTTTGGTCCTTGTTATAGGAGAGATCCTTTTCCATTGAACAGGAGGAAATCCAGAGAAGTGTGTCCTCTTCCAAGGAAGTTTGGTAGTTGGAAGATGAAGGGTTATACTGTTGTTGTTTTTTTTTATCTCTAGTGGTTTTTTTTCTCAATGAAACAGGAGATTCATAAAGGCAGAGGGGGGTGGGAATGTGGGGAGTTTGAAGCAGTTTGCCAAGAAATATTGATTGTTCATTTAAGGTTTGAAATCTTGGATTTAAAGTGGTATCAGTCAGCCCAGCATTATTTAACTGATTAGATAAAAGAACAGATAAGGCAGATAGTTGAATTTTTCCAAGGTGAGGTGTTTTTTTTTGTCTGTTTTTTTGTGGTACTGAGGATTGAACCGAGGGGCATTCTCCCTCCAAGCTACACTCCCAGCCCTACTTTCTATTATTTTATTTTGAAACAGAGTCTCATTAAGTTGCTGAGGCTGGCTTCCAACCTGGGATCCTCCTGTCTCAGCTTACCAAGTACTGGGATTATAAGCGTGCACCACCACACCCGCTCAAGGTGAGGTTTTGCCAGGCATATCAGTCAGAGTTCTCCAGAGAAACAAAACCAGTAAGGAGATACAGACAGACAGACAGATAGACCAGCTGAGCTTTCAAGAAATTTGCTGTTGTGAGGTTGGCAAGTCTGAAATCTGTAGAGCACACAGGGAACTCTAGGGAGGAACTAATGATGCAGTCTTGAAGAAGAATTTCATCTTCCTTAGGGAAACCTGTTTTACTCTTAAAAGCCTTTCAACTGATTGGAAGAGGCTTGCCCACATTATCAAATATAGTATGTACTTCAAGTCAACTGATTGTAAATATTACAATGTTACAATTGCAAAGTACCTTCAAAACAACACCTAAATTCGTGTTCCACTGAATGACTGGTTACTACAGCCAAGCCAAGTTGGCACATAAAAATAACCATCACACCAGGTAAATCAAGAGAAGGTTTAAAAGGGGACAAGGAAATCGAGGGCTTTTTAAAGAGAGTGCTTAGAAGAGTGATGATGACTCATGAAATCTAACATGGATAGGAAAGGAGATGAGGTGTAGTATGAAAGTATTGGAAATTTCAATTAAAATTACTATGGGGGGCTAGAGGGTTATGTGAACCTGCAGGATTGAGGACCAGGGTCAGATTGGGATGCCTGAAAGAGATTTCACATGGATAATAGTTACTGTCATTGATAATGCCCAGGATGATCTTGGGTGTGGGCTGCTGAGATGGAATTGAGGGACAAGTCTGTGGACATGAGGAGGCCAGTGATAGGTAGGGGTCCTGGGGCATAGCTCAGGTGCAGAGCCCTTGCCTAGCATGTGCAAGGCCCTGGGTTGGAACTCCAGCACTGCAAGAGAGGGAGGCGGGCACGTGCTTTTAGAAGGATCAGTCTGCATGCATGGTTAGGTCAGTGAATGGTGGCTGCAGTAAGGATACATACTGTGAACCAGTTGCTAAAGTCCTCAATGACTGAGGGAAAAAAATGACAGTAAGGAAAGATAAGTGTAGTATAATTGACTAAGTTTGCTCATTACAAATTAGGAATTTCAGAAGGCCAAGTAAAGGAATTAGGAGGGATGAGGAATTGGGTAAAATGAAGGATGTACACAGCAGTATGCCAATAAAAATTCAGAGATTAATAGATTACCAGGGAGAGATGGATTTTTCTACTCACTGAGATAAGCAGGGATGTGAGGTACGATGGGATTAGTCCTCATGATAGGAGATGATGGGCATCAGCTCTAGTGTTCTAGGACTCTATGGCAGTGTTTTTCTAGTTGCTGTTCTTGACCCATTGGTGAGTTGTAGAATGAATTTAGATCATAACTTATGTTATGCTTTAACATATGCATAACACATATGTTATGCTTTTAAATGAATTGAAATAGAAAACATCAGAGCATATCACAACTAACAAAGAGTTAAGAATTAAATACTTGTGGTATAATTCACATATCATTACAATTCACTCATTCGAAGTAGATCATTCAAAGATTTTTTTAGTGCTATACATTTCATGTAGCCATCATCACAGCCTAACTTCAGTATGTGTTTGTCACCCCAAGAAGAGACCCCATACTTATTAGCAGTCATTCCCCCCCCATTGCCAGTGTCCACTTATCTACTTCTCTATATATTTGTCTATTCTGGGTATGTCATACAAGTGAAATCATACATATATAGTCTTGTAACTGGCATATTTTCAAGATTCATTTATCATGTAACATGCCTAAGTACTTCATTCCTTTTTATGGTTTATTATTTTATTATTATTATTATTTTATTATTTTTGTGTGTGGTACTAGGGATTGAACCCAAGGGTGTTCTACCTCCAAGCGACACTCACAGCCCTGTTTTATTTTTTATTTTGGAACAGGGTCTTACTATGTTGCTGAGAGTCTTCCCAAGTACTGGTATTATAGGTGTGTACCACTACACCCAGCCTAATAATACTGTATTACAGAGATATAACACATTTTATTTATCCAGTCTTCAGTTGGTGGGCATTTGATTTGTTTCCACCTTTTGGCTATAATAAGCAATGCTGTCATGAACATTTGTGTACAAGTTTTTTTGTGTTATATATTTTCATTTCTCTGGGACATATACCCAGGAGTAGAATTGCTGGGCCATATAGATAACTCCATGTTTAATATTTTGAGGAACTACTAAGCTGTTTTTTTTTGTTTTGTTTTTTTGGCAGTACCAGGGATTGAACCCAGGGACACTCTACCTCCAAGCTACACCCCCAGCACTATTTTTTATTCTTTATTTTGAAACAGGGTCTCACTAAGTTGCGGAGGGCCTCACTAGGTAGCTGAGGCTGGCTGCAACCCGGATCCTCCAGTCTCAGCCTCCCAAGTACTGGGATTACAAGCGTGCACCACCATACCCGGCTCCAAGCTGTTTTTCAAAGTGGCTATACCATTTTATATTTCCACCAGCAAGGTGCAGAGGATCTTATTTCTCCACATCCTACTCAAATGTGTTCGTGTGTGTCTTAAGTAGCATTGGTTTGCATTTCTCTGGTAGCTTATTGGCCATTTGTATATCTTCTTCAGAGAAATATTCAGATCCTTTGCCCATTTGAAAAATTGGGTTATCTTCCTATTATTATGTTGTGAAAGATAACTTGTAGAGAGAGGGGGGAGGGGAAAGTTGGATTTATTTCTGGACTCTTGATTCTGTCTCTCCTTATACCAGCCACACTGTCTTGATTATTATAGCTAGGAGATATTTTTTGGAACTTGTGTTTCAGTTAGATGTGTGAGTGTACTTACAGATAGACAGACAGACACACACACACACACACACATGATGGGTTATGGTGCAAAATGTTTGAAAACTGATTTGAGGTGTGGTGGCTCCCTGAAATAGTTTATTCTCTTAGCAACTTAGTCAGGTATGCTCCCTTGTAGGGAACTGATAAAGCAGGTTAAAGGGCCTTGTCTGGGTGTAAGAATTCCTTTTAGAATGAATGACTTCTTTTTATTTTACTAGGTAAAATGTTCTCTTTGGGTGCCTATGGATTTAAGGGCAGTAAGGAGGGTTTAGAATAGCTGTGAAAATTCCTGAAGGTTCAGTAAGAGATGAATATGTAAAGATTATGGAATGAAATAAAATTTAAAATTTTGAAGTTAGGGTTTTGTACTAGATTTTTGTACATGATTCTCAATTAAAAAGTTCTTTGAATATGTTAAGCATGTGTTGGATAACTTTATTATCTGTATCCTCTATAGGTCTTTTTCTATAGGCTTTTTGGTTCCTTATATGTCTGTGTCTCATAACCTGGATGTTATTTAAGACATTATACATGAAAAAATATAGAGATAACTTAAGGTTTGAGAATGATGATATCTCCTTCCAGAGAGGATTTTGTTTACTTTTGTCAGGAAGCCTCACTAGTGGCACTAGTGACCCTAGAACATCTTAATCCAGTTAGAAACTAAAGTGTTTCAAAACTAGGCTATGGAGTCTGGAAAGTCTGATCTTTTTATGTTTTCTTTACTCCTAAGATAATGACTCTTTATAATTCCAGCATGAAGCCAGGGGTGGTATCAGCCCATTTCCCCACCCCACACTTCATTGGGCTCTTAACTGAAATATTTAATGTGTCCTACCCCTGAAGATCTGTTGAGTGTTCAAGTTCATCTTCTCAGCTACCTTTTAGGAATTGGCACATGCCCCAGGGAAAAAATGGCCCTGGATGCCAGGCTCACCTGTGAGGATTTCCTTACTCTCTCAGATCTTGATCGCCATACTTTTTTACTACCTTGTAAGCACTCTGATGCCTCCAGCCCCCCCCCCTCTAATTTTTCCTTGGAGATTGGGAGAGTGGACAGTTTTTCTAGATGCTCTCAGTAAGAGGGTTGGTCTGAATTACCTAGTTCACCATTATAAGTAAAGTAATTTGTTAGTGTGATGACAGTTTATGTCATAAGATTCCCTATTTGAAATTCTAGCATATGTGGCCGGGTGTGGTGGCACACGCTTGTAATCCCAGTACTTGGGAGGCTGGGACCTGAGGATCGGGGTTCGTGGCCAGCCTCAGCTACTTAGTGAGGCCCTCCTCAACTCAGTGAGACCCTGTTTCAAAATAAAGAATAAAAAATAGGGCTGGGCGTGTAGCTCGGAGGTAGAATGCCCCACGGTTCAATCCCCAGTACTGCAAAAATTTTTTTTTCTAGCATATGTGGTTTTAATTTTTCTCAAGGTGATATTTTAGATACCAGTTTCTGCACATTATAGCTATTGTTAGAAAAGAGGAAAATAGGATTAGGTATAGAAAGGGCAGGAAACAGTGGCAGAGAACACTAGATATTTTTGCAGAGTTCCGGAGAGATAAAGTCAGGGTAACATTTTCATGTCCGTTAGTGAGAAACGACAGTCACATATAAAAGGAGCTGACATATTTGTTGGCATGCTATCATTACAGTGAAATGGCTACAGAATCCTAGGTATTGTGAAGAGGACATTGGGAAGTCATGTTGAGTAGAATTTTAAAAAGTGTTCCACAGAGAAGCCTCAAAATAAACTCTGAGCTTTAAAATGGGAGAGTCACCTTTTTGGTTGTACCTTATAGCAGTATATAAACTATAACACAGCCATTGATATAGTAAGGGATTACAGGAAGAATTTAATTCTGTGAAACCATTAGTTACATAGAATGTTACCATTTTGGTTCATTGTACTATTACTCTCTTCATGTATGTATGTATGTAAGGGGATTTAAGGTCTTCATGAGTTCATCTATGCTTTTGATCTTCTAGCCCATTCCCATATTTCTTAAATTTCAAAATTAAAATTGTCCACCACTCTCAACCATATATTTGAAGAGGAAAAATAGTATTATTTATTTATTTGGTATTGGGGATTGAACCTAGAGGCATTCTATCTCCAAGCTACACCCCATACCCCCCTTTTTAAATTTTTATTTTGAAACAGGCTCTCACTAAGTTGCTGAGGCTGTCCTTGAACCTGTCTTCGGCCTCCCTTATAGATGTGTGCCACTGTGCCCAGCTAGGAAAAGTAGTGTAGTCTCTTCTGTTTTCTCTTGAGAAGTAAGAGATATCAGGTGTGTTCTGTTTCAGATGAGGTCTTATCAGCAGAGTTTTGACTGATACTTTAGACTTTTGGAAGATAGGAATTGTTTCTTGTATTGATTACCTTTCCTTTCATGTCTCCATCTTCTTAATGTTCAGTGTACATGTCATAGGAGACTGGTTGAAGATGAGTATGTTTCTGTGTAACACCTGTTCATAGAATCTGCTGTTCATTTTCTCACACTACTTTCAACTTACTAAGAATGTTTATACATACAGACAAATTGTAAAAATACTACAGTGCACACTTGTACACTGCCACTTTGGATATAGTAGTTGTTAGCATTTTGTCCTCTTGGGTAACATTTCTGTTAATAGATACTTGTTTTTTTTGGCCGCACTTGATCCATAAATGCTGTAGTTTGCAAGCATCTCCTAAAAATACATTTTCCTACGTGTGTTATGCTTAAGGGGGAGTTAAAAAAAATCGCACACTTAATATTAGCCCATAGTCAAGATTTTCCAGTTGCTCCTCCAAAGGGCCAGTTTGTGCTACAACCAGCTACAGCGATCTTTTACCTGGTTTCTTTGGCTCTTGTGAGTGTAGTTTCCCTTGTGGATAGTTTATATTGGTGTTTCTGTGTAACACCTGTTCATAGAATCTGCTGTTAATTTTCTCACACTACTCTCAGTTTACTAAGAATGTTTATACATACAGACAAATTGTAAAAATATTACAGTGAACACTTAGACACTGCCACTTTGGATACAGTAGTTGTTAGCATTTTGTCCTCTTGGTTAACATTTCTCTTAATAGATACTATAGTGTAAGACACTATAGAGAGGGAAGTACTATAACTGGTGTGTCCTATTCCATCTTGTTCTGTCCCTTCCCTGAACAAGGTCAGTTCATTTCTAACTGGTTTTCTCTGACCACGATTCAACCAAAGTTCATGTATTGCATTTGATTGTTGTTGATTTAGTCATTTTAAGCATAATTCAATTGTCCCCACCTCTTCCTTTTCCCTTCAAGAGACCCACCAAGTTGTCTTATAGAATGGTCCCACAGTTTGGATTTGTCTGATTGTTTCCTTGTTGTTTTTAACTTGTCCCTCTTAAGTACTATGTTTTCTAAAAACAGAAGGTTGAGTTTAAAGGCTATATTTAGAACTTTTAGGATAGGTGCTCATGTACATTATATTTGATATATAATATAAGGCATCATGTTGTCTCCCTAAAGTGTGATTTGGTTAAGTGATATTCACCAGATCTATCCATTATAAAGATGGGGTGCCCTCCCTCTACCACCCCCACCTTGCAATTAGTGGTTGATCAATGAGGTGACATTTTGGTTCCCTCTAAATGTCCGGTTTCCCAGCAACCTTTTACCTGATATTTTTAGCCATCATTGATTAGCTTTGTCTGAATCAGTTATTTCATTTGCACCTGAGAAATTGTGTTTTTTCTAACCCTGTCTTTCTAGATCTATTAGCCAACTCTTCTCTAAAAGACCTTTCCCTTGTTAGCTGGGGTTGAACTATAGTGCTTCCTAACCAAATGAGGTAAATGCTTATTGCCCTTTACTATACCAACTCTTTATTTTGGAAATTGGTTAATAGTTACCTCTAATAGAGGTGATACACTCTATTACTCTAATAGACTAATATTTCTTAGTATCACAGAGATTTTTGTTTTTTCATTGTTTTATAATTATTTTAGTCACTGTTCCTTAAAAAAGGTTTGTTTTTAGATGTTACAGATTTACAGAAAAATTGAGACCACATTAGAGTTCCCAATATACTTCACACTTAAGTTCTTCTATTATTAACATCTTACATTAGTATGGTACATTTGTTACAGTTGGCCAACATTGTACATACATTAACTAAAGCTCATAGTGTTTTTACCTAGTGTCCTTTCTCTGCCACAGTATCCCATCCAGGATACCATACTTAGTTACCATGAGAGTTATATTTAGTTGTCATGTCTCCTTGGAACTTTTTTGTGGAACTGGGGATTGAACTGTGGGGCATTCTACCTCCGAGCTACACCCCCAGTCCTATTTTTTTATTCTTTTTTTTTTTTTTGCGGTACCGGGGATTGAACCCAGGGGAGTTTTACCTCCGAGCTACACCCCTGGCCCTATTTTTTATACTTAATTTTGAAACTGGGTCTCACAAAGTTGCGGAGGGCCTCACAAAGTTGCGGAGGGCCTCACGAAGTTGCGGAGGGCCTCACGAAGTTGCGGAGGGCCTCACTAAGTAGCTGAGGCTGGCTGTGAACCTGTGATCCTCCAGTCTCAGCCTCCCAAGTACTGGGATTACAAACGTGTGCCACCACGCTTGGCTTCCTTGGGATTTCTTAGTTTCTCAGGCATTCCTTCTTTTCAGTGACCTTGACAGTTTTGTTGAGTACCATTCCATATTTTGAAGAATGCTTCTTTATTGGAAGTTGATATTTTTCTCATTTTTAGTGAGCCTGGAGTTATAAGTTTTGGGGAGGAAAAATCACAGAGATAAAGTACCATTTTCATCACATGATATCGAGGGGTCATGCTGTTAATATAATTGGTGTTGACCTTGATCACTTGGCTAGGGTAATGTTTGTCAGAGTTTTCCACTGTAGAGTTACATGTTTCACCTCTTTCCATACTGTAGTATTTGGAAGAGGTGACTATGCATAGCTTACACTTAAAGAATGGGGAGTTACGTTTCCCTCTTTAAGAAGAGATGTCTTCATAAATTATTTGAAATCATACTGTATGGGAGATTTTTCTTTGTCATTGATATCAGTGTGGCCACATGAATATTTATTTTACACTTTGGGTTATGATCCAGTGCTACTTTGTTATTCCGGTTTTAGCCATTTGGCACTCTAGTTGGCTCTTGTGCCCCTTTGACATACTTCCATCAATGTGGGTGTTTTTTGTTTATTTTTGAGCATATCCTTTTTTTTTTTTTTTTCTTTTTTATGGTACTGAAGATTGAACCCAGAGGCATTCTACCTTGGAGCTATACCCCCGGCCCATTTTATTTTTCATTTTGAAACAGGGTCTCACTAAGCTGTTGTGAGTCTTGCTGAGTTACTGAGACTGACTGTGGTGATCTTCCTGTCTCAGCCTCCCAAGTACTGGGATTACAGGCGTGTGCCACCACACCACACTGTATTCTTTCTTTCTACCACTATGAGATGACTCCCAGCTCATCTTGTGTATTTTCTATCCCAGTCCCACAGTCAGCCATTTCTCCAGGGAGCCCTGTTTCTTTTCACTGCAGAATGGTATTAGAAACAAAGACCTGGGTGCTAGGTGTGCTCCTTGATACTGGGGTGTTGTTCTTTTTGGTCACGCTCAGCAACCAAAGAAATGGGTATGTATATATGAAATACCTATCTATATATCTATAGATGTAGACATACAAATCTAGACAAAAATATAAGTATTTAATATTATATAAAATATTTCTGTATATACAATCTATTCTGTATTTTTGAGCTAAACATAAATTCTGACTCTCTTCAACTCCAATCCATTACCATATGGATCATTCTAGCAAACTTCCTTTACTGACTAAATTTCTTTCAGTAGAGAGAAACCTGCCTCTCACCATTAGCCATCCATTTACTTAATTGTTCAGTTAACCCACACCCCATTAGAAAAAGACTATCAATTAGGAGGGTTTTTAATTTTTGTTTTTGGTTTTTAGGATTCTTTGGAAATTTTCTACATAGATAATCTTGTCATCTATAAAAGTTTTATTTTTGCCTCCAACCTATTTACCTTTTGTTATCTTTTGTTGACTTATTACTATATTTAGATCTTCCAGCATGTTGGGTAGAAGTAGTAAGAGAAGATATCCTTGCCTTGTTCTTGACCTTAAAAGGAAAATACAGTTTTTCACTGTTAAGTATCATGTTAATTGTAGGGATTTTCTTGGGGGGGGCAGTAGGATAGATGTTTATCATTACATTAAAAATGAATAGCCTCCAGATTTTTTCAAATTCTTTTTCTGTATCCATTGATATTTCTCTAGTCTGTTGATGTGTGATAGGCAGTATCAAATAATTTTTAAAACAGCCTACCTATCAGGAAGGAATCCCACCTGATTATGGTGGATAATTCTTTTTATACATTTTTTGTTTCTTTGTTTTTCTGGTACTGGGCTTTTTTTTTTTTGGCACTGAGGATTGAACCCAGGGGCATTCTATCTCCGAGCTACACCCCCAGCCCTAGTTTTTATTCTTTATTTTGAAACAGGGTCTCACTAAGTTGCAGAGGGCCTCACTTAGTAGCTGAGGTTGGCAGCGAACCTGGATCCTCCGGTCTCAGCCTCCCAAGTACTGGAATTACAAGTGTGCGCCACCTGGTACCACGCCCAGCTGGTACTGGGGATTGAACCCAGGAGCTCTACCAATGAGCTACATCCCCAGCCCCTTTTATTTTGAAACAGGTTCTCCCTGAGTTGCTGATTCTGACCTCAAACCTGTTTTCATCTCCCAAGTACTCCCAAGCACTTTGAACTCTATCTGCTAATTCTTTGAGGAAAATCTGTGTTCTTGAGAGGTGTTGGTCTGTAGCTTTTCTTTCTTGCGATGTTTTTGTTTAGTTAATGCTTCCTTCTTAGAGTTAGGAAGGGTTCCTTCTATTTTTTTGGAAGAGAATGTGAAGAATTGATATTTCTGAAAATGTTTGGTAGAATTCAGCAGGGAAACTATTTGGGCTAGTGCTTTCTCAAAGCGAATAACTGTTCATTCAATTTCTTTAAGTATTCATATTTTTGATTCATTTTCTTTCAAGATACAGGTCTATTTAGATTACCTGTCTCTCTTTGAGAGAGCTCTGGTAGGTTGTTTCTTTCACAGAATTGTTCCATTTCATCTCAGTTATCAAATTTATTGGTGTAGACTTGTTCTAGTATTCCTTTTTCATACTCTCAGTGTACTTTGGGTGAGTAGGAATGACTCCTTTCATTTTTACAGTAGTGATTTGTATCTTATACCCTTCCTGTTTCCCTCTTCACTTCCTCCCCCTTCCCTTTCGCTCTCCCTCTTTTTTTTTCCCCTTGGTCAGACTGGCTCATTTTATTTATATTTTTCAGAGAGCTACCTTTGTTTTTGTTGGTTTTCTCTATTTCCCTGTTTAATTTCATGATATCTACTCTGTTTTTTCCTTTGCTTACTTTAGCCTGACTTTTTTTTTTTTTTTGTCTTTCTGGCACTGGGGATCGAACCCAGGGCATTGCGCTTGCAAAGTGAGCTCGTTGCCACTGAGCTACATCCCAGCCCTTTTGCTTGCTTTAGGTGTTTTATTACTACTACTACTACTACTACTACTACTATGCATAGATTTCCCCCAATTTGGCCAATGGGAATTTCTTGAAGTGGCTGCTCTGTCATCTTGATCAGATCTGGATGATCTGTTGAGTGCTTCCTTGCTTGAAGTTTGAAAATTGAGTATGTAGTATTCCAAACTAACTGATTTGACAGTTATTTCACAATTTAAAGTATTTGAACTTTAGCTTCATGGTTTTTGTTAAACAAATACTTATCATGAGCACAGACTTTACAAATAGTCACTCATTCAATCCTTTGTGTAGATGCTATTGTTCTTCCCTCTCCCCCATTTTATAGATGGGGAGAACGGAAGAGAATGAAGTTAAGTAGCTTGCCCAAGTCATACATCTAGTGAGAAGGTGAGTTCAGAGTGAATCTAGACTCTTGAACTCCAGCCACTGCCTTACACTGCTCCTCTGCCCTGCTGGTAAAGCAGGGGAGCTGTTGGTGATTCCCTGCTCTGTCCTCCCTTTTCCGCATGTGGGTTACAGTGTAACTGGTGTTTCTCCTAACACCATCATGTTTTGGTGTGGCATTGCGGGCATCCGTTACTTAAGCAATAGAGTTTTGAGACCCCTAATTGGAAAAACTTAGAGCCTTGTAGTTCTCTGCTTTGAGTTAGTGTCTCTTTACTGCAGTTCTCTTAGGCCAAGAGAAGCAGACATTTTCATGAATAATGATACTATTTAAAAAGATTGAGGCCTTTTAAAAAAAGTATATTAAATCCATTTAGAGTATGCATTTTAAAGTATTATAATTCTGTGATGGTGCAAGATCAAATGAGAGTAAGTGAAAACACCTCAGTAGATACTGAGCACTGTTTATGATTAGTTTATTGGTGTATGTAGATATTGCTGAACTGTAAAAGAACTCTTTTATGGGAATGACATATTTTATTGGTAATTCTAGATTCTTGGGTCAGAATTCTAAATTCTAAGCCAGGTGTGGTGGTGTACACCTGTAATCCCAGTACTTGGGAAGCTGAGACAGGAGGATCACAGGTTCGAGGACAGCCTTAGCAAGTAGTGAGGCTCTCATCAACCTAAGTTCTAGCTCTTTTATATAGTAAAAAGGGGTCCAGTGCATCCTCCTTCTCGGTTTATTTTTGTCCTTATTCTCTCAGGTCATAGCATGTTGCTTTTGAAAAGAACATTAGCTAGTGCTGCTGAGAGGAAGAGAGCAGCAGGGAGCATTTTCCACTTATTTTTTTAAAAACCAAAGGCAAATACATATAAATATTGGGGGGAAGGTAAACATCAAAAGATCAAAAGTACCCATAACCTAGCTAGAAATATTTTGGTGTATCTTTTCATATATTTGTGTGTATGTGTGTGTGTGTGTGTGTGTGTGTGTGAGAGAGAGAGAGAGAGAGAGAGAGGGAGAGAGGGAGGGAGGGAGGGAGGGGGAGGGAGGAGAGAGAGAGAATACATTTATATGCATGGGTACATACTTAATTTATAAGGGATCCAACAGTCATATTAGCATACATTAATTGGGGAGTAGAGTAGTAATAACTGCTTTGATTTGATTAGGGATAAAGTCTAAAAAAATAAATTTTGCTTATAGGTGTGCCCTTAATAGAAAAATAATTTTTATAAAGTGAGAGATTTGCAACAGTGATTTTTATAGCTTAGTCTGCTAAGACTTATTACCATCTCTTAACTCTAACACTAGAAAATGGGAAGGGATTTCAGGGGTTTTGTGAAGTCAGAACTTCTCACAGTAATGCTAAGATGTTGTTTGCCTTTTTCAAGTCTGTTCTCAAGAGTTTTCCAGAGGCCATGTGACCTGACCTATGATGTGGCAACAGAGAATACAGAAGCAAATAAGTGAATCCAGCTGTTTGAAAGCAAGCTAAACAATAAAGAGATTTGTAAAAATGTAAAACAGTGGCACTTTTCTTGCTAGGGCTTTTTAAAAAAAAGTTGCATTTTAGGCTGGGCGTGGTGGCGCACACTTGTAATCCCAGTACTTGGGAGGCGGAGACCGGAGGATCCGGGTTCGTGGCCAGCCTCAGCCACTTAGTGAGGCCCTCTGCAACTTCGTGAGACCCGGTTTCAAAATAAAGGATAAAAAATAGGGCCGGGGGTGTAGCTTGGAGGTAGAATGCCCCTGGGTTCAATCCCTGGTACCACACACACACAAAAAAAGTTGCATTCTATCAAAATGCTAGCTATATTAACATGTAATAGTTTGTTATTTCAAAATTAATTTTTAAAAATTAAATGCTCATTTCTGATACCTAATATGATAAATATTGGTAGATATAATCAACATAAACAAAACTTCTCTGTTAACAAAGTTCTCTTCAAAAATTGAGTATAAAAGGGGTACTGACACCAAAAAATTTGAGAGCTGCTGTATGATAAAATCATTTGTTAATATCACTACCTATTTTGTCAGCAAAAATCCTTGGATCCCTCATGGAAATGAATATAGATTTACCAAAATATTGTCATTTTAAAGTTTGCATTTTGTCATTGACAGCAAATACTGTTATTTTTTTCCTTGCAGCTATAGACTCATTTTGTTCATTTTCAAGAAAATGTCTTCCAAGTACACGAGTTCACATCATTGTATGTGTGTTAGTCATTCTTTTAAGTAAAAATTATGAAGCCAGGCATGGTGGCGCACGCTTGTAATCCCAGTACTTTGGGAGGCGGAGACCAGAGTATCCAGGTTCATGGCCAGCCTCAGCTCGCTCTCTCTCTCTCTCTCTTCTCTCTCTCTCTTTCTCTCTCTCTCTCTACTTAGTGAGGCCCTCCGCAACTTCGTGTGACCCGGTTTCAAAATAAAGTATAAAAAATAGGGCCGGGGGCATAGCGCGGAGGTAGAACGCCCCTGCGTTCAATCCCTGGTACAGGAAAAAAAAAAAAAATTGTGTTCCATAGAAAAGTGGCTCACAAGTGCTTTTCCTGAGACAGCCATTGTTCTTCATTATACAGCAGAAGAATGTATACTTCCCATTTTAGGAGACAGGTAGTTTGGAATCCTCTTTTATACTACACAAAAACTTAACAAATTAACTTCAATATGAAATCTGAAACCATGTTAGTAAAAATTTTCATCATTATATTAAAATCCATTGATCTGTGTTGCTTGTCTTTTTCTCATGTATGAGTTTGAAACATCATGGATTGATCAGGAAAATACTGGTTCAGTGAAGTCTACAGATTTTCTAAATGTTGCCGAATTTCTTTATATCACCATTGTCATAATGTGGTCTGAAGATTCACAGGGCCATCAGGAAACTCCAATCTGTGTCATGTATTTGAGGGCCAAGGTTTATATAATTAATAATTTTGGAGGGAAAATCAGTAAAATTGCTAAAAGTCAGCCAGACTGATAAGTTTAAGGAAAAGAGAGAAGGAGGGGTACGAGGGGAGCCACAAATGACAAATAATCACTCTGGAGTGAGAATGGGACTTGACAACATAGCCTGCAGATATTAAAAGAATAAGGGAATATTATAAGCAACTATATACTAATTAAACTGCTTAGATAAAACACATTCTTTTTAAAAATAAGCATTACCCACACTAACACAAGAAGAAAGCCGTATATTCACTAGAGAAATTGAATTTGTAATGAAAAACCTTCCCACAGGGCCTGTTGAATTACAAGAGAACACTATCTTTATATGGTCACCACTCTTTTTTTTTTTTTTTGGTACTGAGGATTGAACCCAGGGGTGTTCTACCTCTGAGCCATACCTCCACCCCTGTTTTATTTTGAAACAGGGTCTCATTAAGTTGCTGAGGGCCTCCCTAAGTTGCTGAGGCTGTCCTTAAACCGGCGATCCTCCTATCTCAGCCTCCCAAGTACTGAGATTACAGGCACATGCCACTGCACCTGACTGGGTCACCACTCTTACAGCAGTGATTCTGAAACCTTTTGGTCTTGAAATATCTTTAGGTGTTCTTAAAAATTATATAGAATATATATAGAATATATATAGAATCTCCAAGAGTATTTTCTTTATGTGGAATATAACTATCAGGATTTACCTTATTAGAAATTAGAATTTTAAAATATTTATTGATTTGTTCACTTACAGAATAATAGTTAACATTTTATGAAAATAACTTTTACGAAAGAAAAAATAATACACAACCTGTGCATCTATGATATATCATAGATCATTTAGCCTCTGGAAAACCTGTCTGTACATTTGTGAGAATGAGAGTGAAAAACACAAAAAGGATAGCTCTTTCTTAATCCACACTTTTGTCTTTCAGTATCTTAATGTTGTAATTTCCACTTTTCTGTCCACTCCCTGAGGGCTGGGCTCCCTCTGCACTCTGGTCTCCTGCTAAGTGAGCTCCATCACAGCTTCCCTCTAGCTGCCAGGGAATGATGATTATCTACCAGGACCTCATCAGACAGGAGATGCTCTCTAATATTTACAAGTTACAGGAGATAGGGAACAGGCTGTGCCTGGAGGTGGAGGATGAGATGGTTAGTACAACAGAGGGTAACACTGATGATTACCTGAGGCTCAAGGTACCTGAAGCATAGAAATCATTGGTATAAAACCATCACTTGCAGGAAACCAGCTTCACAAAAGAAGCCTACAAGTAGTACATCAAAGATTAGATGAAATGAATCAAAGGCAAACTTGAAGAACAGAGACCAGAGTAAAACTTTTCATGATAGGGCAGCAGAACAAAACAAGCACATCCTTGCTAATTTCAAAAACTACCAGATTTTTATTGGTGAAAACATGAATCCAGATGGTATGGTTGCCCTCCTAGACTACTCTGAGGATGGTGTGACCCTATATATGTTTTTAAGGATGGTTTAGAAATGGAAAAATGTTAACAAATTTGATAATTACTTTGGTTTTTCACCTGTCTTCATAAGTGACTGGTGCTGGTCATCCACACAATACCAGGACTTAAAACAGATGAGGTTGATGTTATCTTAAGCTCCTCATTTATTTTGACTGATTTATTTTGACTGGAGGCATTGTTTGCTGCTGGAAACAAAAAAACGAAACACACACACACACACACACACACACACACACACACCAATAAAATGTCATGTAGATTATCTAAAATTAAAATGCATTTAAATTTAAAAAATTTAAAAGTTGTAGATTCCTTATCTTTCACTTGCACAGTTTCAGATGAGAAGTCTGTGCTATTTATTTTACCTTTGTTTCTGAATAAGTTCTGGGAATTATTCATCTTATAGGTCTCAGGTATTTGTTTTTTTACCTCACACTGGGGAAGTTTTGTTTTACGCATGTACAGATTAATATTCAGCCAAATACAAGAGAATTACTATGCTGATTCTGCAACTTTTGTTCTTAGTAGCCTTCTTCTTTCTACACTGCACAAATACCAGTTACTTTCATCTTCCAGATCTGTCTCTTCAACACCATGAAGTTGCTGTGCTGTGTTTGGTGTGGCCCTTTCTGCACAGTGTTCTGGAGAAGGCCTTTAGCTAGAATAGCGGGGCAGTTATAGAGCTTACCCAATTTGTTTTCCCTTTTTTCCAGGGGTCACAATCCTAATCGCTATGTTGCTCAGGGTCTGACAACAGTTTCATGTATTTTGTTCACTTTTTGGCTGCTGTTTACAAGAAGATAAGCCTGACCCCACTTCTTTCTTTCTTTTTTTTTTTTTTTTTTTTTTTGGTGGTACTGGGGATTGAACCCAGGGGCATTCTACCTCTGAGCTACACCCCCAGTCCTATTTTTTATTCTTTATTTTGAAACAGGGTCTCAGCAAGTTACGGAGGCCTCACTAAGTAGCTGAGGCTGGCCACGAACCTGTGATCCTCCTGTCTCAGCCTCCCAAGTACTGGGATTAAAGTGTGCGCCACCACACCTGGCTCCACTTATTTCATCATTGCCAAAACCAAAAGTTTGGGGTTTTTTTGTGTCTATTTTTTATTTTTGCCTCAAGAGTTACTCTTTTATAAGTAATCAAATAAAGTGGGGCAAATAATCTGAATAGACATTTCAGAAGAAGAAATACCAATGGCCAATAAATATGTGAAAAAGTGCTCAATATCTTTAGACATGAGGGAAATGTAGATCAAAACCATAATGAGATTTCACACCCCAGTTAAAATGGCTTTCATCAAAAAACAAAAATAACAAATGCTGCTGAGGATGTGGAGAAAAAGAACCCTTATACACCGGTGGGAATGTAAACTAGTACAACCACTGTGGAAAACCGTATGGAGGTTTCTCATAAAAACCATCAGTAGAACTGCTATATGATCCAGCTATCTCACTCCTCAGTATAAACAAAGAAAATGAAGCCAGCGTACAAAAGAAGTACCTACATGCCCATGTTTGTTGTGGCACTACTTACAGTAGCCAGGATTAGGAATCAGCCTAGGTGTGCCTATCAACAGTGAAGGGATAAAGAAAATACACACACACACACACACAATGGGGTATTATCCAGAAGAAGAATGAAATCCTGTATTTTGCAGGAAAATGAATGGAACTGGAGGACATCCTGTTAAGTGGAAGAAGCCAAACAAATGTGGGAGCTAAAAAAAAAAAAAAGATCTGAAAGTAGAAGAGGGACTGACGGAATGGGAGGGGGGAGGAGGTTGAAGAAAAGTGAATGGATATGACCAGTGCACAATATATGCATGTATGAAAATAACACAGTGAAGCTGGGCATGGTGACGTCACACACACCTGTAATCCCAAAACTTGGGAGGCTGAGACAGGAAGATTGTAGGTTTGCGGCCAGTCTTGGCAACTTAGTACCTCTGCACTTTAGTGAGACCCTGTTTCAAAGTAAAAAATAAAATAGGGCTGGGGGTGCAGCTCAGAGATAGAATGCCCTGGGTTCAATCCCCAGAACCAAAAAAAAAAAAAATCAGAATGCCCATCAATTTATACAATTAATATATGTGTTAATTATAATAAAATACATTTGAATTGTTACATTTATAAATTATTGCAAAAGTAAATTATATAAATTTAATATATAATGGATAATATGTAATATTAATACTAGTTAATTAAATAGTAATTAAATATTAACATTAATTACTTAATATATAATGGTTAATACTGGACAATGAAATATTTTATTCTTACCTTATTAGGAGATTCTAAATAGCTGTGGGTCTGAGTTAAAACGTAATAGCTTTGATAATTAAATGTAGAAAGGAAAAGGAAAACAAGACTAGGTGGCTTCTAAAATACACTTGAAATAATTTCGTTTTTTATTTGTTCATATGACAAATACTGTTTGGTGTTTTCTATATGCCAGGTACTGTGTATAAACTTTCAAGGTATAAAATGTACAAAACAAGCATTCCCTGTCTTTGTGGAGCTTATAGTCTAGTGAAAAAGAGAATTGCAAAAATAAGCAGAGCTCATAGGTACAGTGAAGAACATGGTGCCATGAAAGTGTGTACAGACGTCTAGTTTAGATTGGAGAGTCAGGGAAAGCTGTCCTGAGAAGATGGTAGCTGAGCTGAAGTTAAGATTTAAAAGACGAGCTCAATGGCGAGAGAAAGCAGGTTGAGGATGTGTACAGAAGCTATTAGGAGAGCCTTGTGTATTCCAAGGAACTGAATGGTGATTTTGTGTGTAGAAATTTTTGATAGAATTCATCACACCTGCCAGTATTGTTCCATAGTAGATAAAGTCACAGGTTCCCAGGATTAGGACCTGATGTCTTTGGGGGAGCATTTTTCAACCTGCCACACAAGGAAAGGTAATGATGTTAGGATTCAGTTGATAAGTGATTTTGGATGCCTCTGGAAAACCAACTTAAATGTTAATTGAAGATTATGTCCCCTTGGTAGCTTCAAAGAGACCTGTTTTGAAGAGAAAGAAGCCAGATTTGGGGGTATTGAATGAATAAAGTGCTTGGTCACCAGAAGGTGTAATATTTCTTTTTTGATTATTTTTCTTGTGAGGAAAAGGAAATGATGAGAATTGGAAGTTTGAAGAGAATGGAGAAAATTTGAAATGAAAATTTGTAGAGAATGGCAAGTAATTTTAACAGGGAGAAGGACATTATTGTGTGCTCATTGCGGTTGACCTTTAATGGTAGTTGTATTCATCTGTCCTCTTGTGTTACTGTTTTTCCATTTGCACTTGGATGAAGGTGTGCAGAAAGCCAGTAGCTGGGTTCATCTTGGTACATTGTAAGATAGCAGTCTAAGGAGTGTAGGGTATTGATAAGAGGTATTTTTAATAGGGTAGAGAATGGAATTTAAGTTGCTTAAGAAAGAATCTAGTAAAAGGAAAATAGAAAGTAGAAAATTAAAGAACTACAGACCACCTGAGACTAAACAGTGTTTACGTGGAAGATTTGGTAAAACAAATTTCAGATGATGGCTAGATGGAGGTAGTGAACATGGGCATAGATGGCTAGAGGATACACTGAAGGGTAGATGATTGTAGATAAGCATGTCAAAGAACTGAAAGGCCATGGGTTGTGGATGTCACTTAGGGTGATAATAACAGGACTTAGGATAAAGGGAAAGACTTTAGCAGTCAAAGTTTTCAGTGAGAGGTATGACTAGGAGACTGTTAGATCATAGCAACAGAGAGGGAAACTGGGTGTATAGCTGAGTAACGCACTAAAGGGGCAAGTTTTGGGATGTGTATCATGATGGAGTTAGGGAGTAACAGTAGTACAGAGTAAGCAGGATATATACAGCACCATTCCAGAAGACAGCATGAGAAGTGGTCTTTAATACAACACAAGACTTCGTTCAAAGCAAAGAGGTACAGCAGATGCTTGAGAAAATGCTTGAGGATATAGAGGAATTTGGAGTGGCAGTTCTGGTGGCTCCATAGAAAGGTTTGGGAGGGTGGGGAAGAAGTGGAGTCCGGGGTTGAGGTAAAAGAAGCCTGTAACTTCATGGGGTTGGTAGCAGGCATTTAGTTCAACATTAAATATTTTCTTTGATGAAATGTGGAATAATAGCCATGATGACTTGGTCTCACCCCTTTCTTTTTCATGGTAGACTTTAGGGCCAGTTCCCACAATACTTGGCTCACTTGATATAAGTGAAAACCTCAGTTGATTGCATCTTTTATTTGCTTCACAAGGAAGCACTGCAGCTTTTGTAGTTTTTGTTTCTTCTATTTTCAAAAGAAGTCAGTAGAGGACAGAGAGCCAGAAGTGAAAGGAGATAGGAAGAAAAAAGGGTACTATTCATAATATATATGAGAATATGTGCAGTAGGTTTGTCAATTATAAACCTGGGTTATCTGGTAATGTTGTTTTGCAATAGTTTGAAGCCTAAACTATTACCCCTTGAACATTTCTTGTGTACATATATCCCATTTAGCCAGGACACACTTAGGGAATGCAAATTAGATAGTTGGTTAAACAGAGCAATATAAGAATAAATAAAGATGTGATATTTTGATTCTAATTATGGGTCCCCTCTGTGACCACAGGGGCACCTATAGTTGGTCACATTTGACAATTTTTATAAGTAAATATGGTGCAGATGAGGCTTAGAAAGTTTAGGGCAACATTTGCTTTTTCTGTATACATTTTTTTTTTTGCGGTACCGGGGATTGAACGTAGGGGGCGTTCTACCTCCGCGCTACGCCCCCGGCCCTATTTTTTTTATGCTTTATTTTTGAAACCGGGTCTCATGAAGTTGCCGAGGACCTCGCTAGGTAGAGAGAGAGAGAGAGAGAGAGAGAGAGAGAGAGAGAGACAGAGAGGAGGGAGGGAGGGAGGGAGGGAGAGAGAGAGAGAGAGAGAGAGAGAGAGAGATAATGCGCATGCGCGCTGAGGCTGGCTGCGAACCTGGATCCTATCTCCGCCTCCCAAAGTACTGGGATTACAAGCGTGCGCCACCACGCCCAGCTGTATACATTTTTAAAACCACAAATTTTTTGAGCTGCTTTTGAGTTTATAGATTGTTACTATTTATAACTCTCTGTTGTCTTCATTCCTAAAGAGCCATCCTGTTTTTGCCAGATTGGCCGTCTGCTGATGTTTTCCAGTAGTCATTAGTTTTTCATCATGTACTTAACCAAGCATTTCTTCTGCTGTTTTCTACTCTGAGGGATTTCACATCAAGACACCATACAGAAGCTGATTAGAATCTCTTGGTGGTGGCCATTTTCAGCATACATTTCCAAACTGGCATACTGTTTGCTTATCAGGATCTCATTGTTGATATATTTGCTAGCCTCGTAGTGATGTATGATTAATCTTCCTAATTTAAAATAGAAATACTGTTAATATCTTCTATAAACAAGGCAACATGCTAAATACTATGGGAAGCTTTAAAAAATTAATCAGGCTGGGCACGGTAGCGCACACCTATAATCCCAGTACGTAGGAGGCTGAGACAGGAGAAACGTGGGTTCAGAGCCAGCCTCAGCAACTTAGGCCCTCTGCAACTTAGTGAGACCCTGTTTCAAACTAAAAATAAAATAGGGCTGAGGGTGTACCTCAGAAGTAGAATGCCCTTGGGTTCCATCCTCAATACCAAAAAAAAAATTAGAATTTTTCTACCTTTCAAATGCCCATAGTCAGTCCATGAGTAAGTGGCATATATGTAAATATGCCAAGGAAATTACTACAAGACAAGGAAAGTAAGTTTAAGTGTTCTAGGTAAGATTGTGATGTGATTATGCAAAGCTCCCATCATTCTATCTTCCTATCTGGAATCCAGATAGAGTCAGCAAACAAAATTTAGGTAGATGCTTTCTAAAAGAAAATTAAAACAAAATGGTACAGAAAGGTTAAAAGTGTTTCAAAAATTTATAAATATTTGAAAACAGGTTTTGAAATGAGGTAGGAAACCAAGAATTATCCTATTAATATAAGATGTGGTAAAATTCAAGGTGTAAAACATTAAACGGAGTAGGAAGGATTTTTTTTATTTACATAGTGGGAGACTTCAACATATTTGTATCTGAGAGTAAAGTATACAGAGAATAAACAAGACCAGAGGAAATATAACAGATTCAGATAAACTTATTTGTAATTCCCAGTTTCATGGCTTGATTCAATACTTTTGTGAACTATACACTTTATTTTCTTATGGTTGACCCTCTCTCGTAACCACTCGGCCCCTTCTCAATTTGGCTAGTGAGTCAGTCAGTGTAGAGTTCTTGGGTTCTGTGGCATTTTTTTGCTAGAAAGCCAATTCTGAGTGTTTTGCAAAATAAAATTGCCAAGTGCTTGTGAGGGTCTTAGGGAGGCAGATGAGTGAAATGAATTAGGAACGTTCCTTTGAGTCCAAGAT
>PVJS01023331.1:0-29720 GCA_004027185.1 Glis glis | reverse complement strand
GCCTCACTAGGTAGAGAGAGAGAGAGAGAGAGAGAGAGAGGAGAGAGAGAGGAGAGAGATAGATCATCGATTGATCAATTGATTGATCGTGCGCATGTGCATGTGCATGCGCGCTGAGGTTGGCCACGAACCCGGATCCTCTGGTCTCCGCCTCCCAAAGTACTGGGATTACAAGCGTGCGCCACCACGCCCGGCCCAGTCTATGCCTTTTAATTGGGGAGTTGAGTCCTTTGACATTCAATGTTATTATTGAGATATGATTGTTGTTTCCTGTCATTTTGAGTTCTATTTTCTGTTTGCTGTAGTGACAAATCTCCTTATTTAGTTGCCTACCTGGTGAAGTTCCCCTCTCCTGTGGTTCTGAAAATTGCTTGTTTTTCCTTCTTTGTGATTTATTTCTTTTAGGATTTTCTTCATTGTTGGCTTGGTCATCATGAATTCTTTAAGTGTTTGTTTATCATGGAACATTTTTATTTCTTCATCAATTTTAAATGATGACTTTGCTGGATATACCACTCTTGGTTGGAAGTTGTTTTCTTCCAGGGTCCGGAGTACTTCATACCAATCCGTCCTGGCATTCCTGACTTGGGTTGAGAAGTCTGGGGTGATTTTTATTTTTTTGCCCCTGTATGTCACCTGTTCTTTTGCTCTTGCTGCTTTTAGGATTCTTTCTTTGGCCTCTACATTAGGCATTTTAATTTTTAAGTGGCGTGGGGAGGTCCTTCTTTGGTCCTGTCTTAACAGTGTTCTATATGTCTCCTATATGTGAATGTTCAAGTCCTTTTCTATGTTAAGAAAATTCTCTGAAATTATTTCTTTGAAGAGGTTTCTTATACCTTTCGTCTTTGTTTCTAATCCTTCTTCAATGCCTTTTATCCTTAGATTAGGAAGTCTTGTGTTTTCCTGTATTTGTTGGATGGCCAGGGTGTGTTGTAGTATATTCTGTATGTCGTTGACTGTGTTTCAGTTTTGAAAAACTGTCTTCCAGAAGTGAGACCCTGTTTTCCATGTGGTCGAGCCTACTATGGTTGGTTTCTATTGCAGTCTTTAATTCGTTTATTGACTCCTTCATTTTGTTTAGTGTGTTTTTCTGATTGTTTCTTAGAGCCTCAACTTCTTTCTTCATCTCCTCTGTGCTTTCTTTGAGGCCTTTCATCATTCTGAAGATCAAAATTCTGAATTCTCTATCTTGCATTTCCTGTAGGTCAGTATCAGTAATTTCACTTGATGCAATGTGTTTCTTGTTTCTTCACTGTTCCTCATTCTCATATTTTTGGTGTTTTCAATTTTGTATTTCTGTTGCCTCCACATCATCTTCCTTTCTATGTATAAGACCTCTTAATGGTCCCTGTAAACCCTTTGGGTTAGTGTGCTGCAGACTGTGGTTCCCTTCCATCTGTTTGACCGGGGCGTGGTGTGTGTGTGTGTGGGGGGGGTACACAGGTTCTGGAGCTTGGGTGTTGGCACGTGAAGCACACTTCAAGGAGTGGTGTTGGATGTGGGCTCTGAGGCATGGGTGATGGTGCTGGAAGATGCCCGGTCTCCCAGGTGTGGGTGCTGAGGGTCGTGCGGACCCCATGGGGTACACACGTGCTCTGGGTCTCAGTAGGCATCGCCAGAGGTTGCCCAGGCTCTGATATGCATGCTGCATATCTCACGCGGGACCAACGGGGGTGCTGACTCCAGGTATTAGGTGCCTGAGGGTGCATGGGCGCTGAGGCATGGCACAGAGTATCGCACGCAGGCCCTACTGAAGTGCACGGGCTCCTGGGCCTTGGATGGCAATGCTGGAACCTGCCATGGCTCTGAGATGGCATGGAGGTCCTGTGGGTCTCAGGTGGCAGTGCTGGAGTGTAGCCCGGCTCTAAAGTGCAGCACAGAGGCTCCTGCCCAGATGAGAGTGGTGCAGGCTCTGGGTCTCGGGTAGCAGCACTGGAGGGCATGGGGGTCCGAGGCGGCGTTGGAGTCTGAGGCGGAGTGTGGGGGCCGTTCATTTTGCATAGGATTGCGTGGCTGGCCGCCCGGATCGTGTGGGATGGTGCAGCCAGCCTAGGTGGAGTGCAGGGGGCTGCCCTTGTTGTGTGGGATGGCGCGGCTGGCCTAGGTGGAGCGCAGGGGGCTGCCCAGGTCACGCAAGATGGCACGGCTGGCCTAGGTGGAGTTCAGGGGGCTGCCCTTTGCACGCGGGATGGTGCGGGCTGGTCTAGGTGGAACGCAGGGTGCCACCCTTGTTGGGTGGGATGGCAGAGTGCAGGGGACTGCCCTTGTCACGCAGGATGGTGCAGCTGGCCTAGGTGGAGCCCAGGGGGTGCCACACAGATCTTGGCTGGGGTGGGGCTCCGATGCTGGGTGTTTGAGATCACACGGGCTTGTAGCTCAGTGGGGGGGGGTGTGTGCACAACTGTGGTGGGAGCTTGCACTAGGGAATTCTTTGAAGGATTTTCACAATTTGCTGTTGGGATGGCCCCACCACTCACAGAACTCTGCTCTAGTTTCTCCTCCTGATTTGCTGGTGGCACCGGGGGCTATTAGTCCCAGCTGTAGAGTCTGGGGTAAGATGGCTCCTTACAGATCCTGCCAACAGGGGATTGCAGCTTTCTGTGGGAATCTGTAGCTGGTAGGCTCTGTGTCTGTGTAGTTGTACTCGGGTTGCTGGATTTGGGGTTTTGGTTCTTCTGTGGCTGTGAAATGTTGTTTAGTGCTGTGCCCCCAAGATGATTTTGAGACAGGCTCATTCAGGGGCTCCTATTCCATTGCCATCTTGAATCCTCTCCTCTTCTTTCTTTTTTTTTTTTTTTTGTGGTACTGGGAATTGAATCCAGAGGTTCTACCTCCGAGCTACATCTCCAGACCAATTTTATTTCTTATTTGGAAACAGGGTCTCACTAGGTTGCTGAGAGCCTTGCTAAATTGCTGAGACTGTCCTGTATGGAGCCTGTATGTAGCCTGTCTCAGCCTCCCAAGTACAAGGATTACAAGCGTGTGCCACCATGGCTGGCTTCTGTTTTTCATTTTATTAATATTTTAGGAGCAGTACTTTTAAATTTTGATGAAGTTTAAGTTGTCATTTTTACTCCTATGGCAAATGTTTCTTTTTCTGTCTATTATAAGAAATCTTTGCTTACTTCAAGGTGGTAATGTTTCCTATTAAAAGTTTTAAATTTTTACAATTGGTCATATGATTCATCTCAGATTAATATATAGGTATGATGTGAAATATGAATCCTTGCTTCCTTTTTTACACATAGATATCCACTGTTAGCAGTGTTTATGGAAAAGATTTTTTTATCTCTCTATTATATTATCTTAGTGCCTTTGTAAAAATTGTTAATGTGAGGGTGTTTTTCTGGCTCTTTCTCCAGAACTACAGACTTAGCTATCCAAATTGTCTACTTGACATTGAGCTGGGTACAGTGCCACACATCTATAATCCCAGCACTTGGGAGGTTGAGACAGGAGGATCACAGGTTCCAGGCCAGCTTCAGCAACTTAGTGAGACCATCAGCAACCTAGCAAGACCCTATTTCAAAATAAAAAATAAAAAGTGCTGCAGGTGTAGCTTGGAGGTAGAATGCCCCTAGGTTCAATCCCCAGTACCACCCCAAAATTTATATCTATAGATATATAATATACTTTAAATGTGTACATTAAAATATATAATATATTATAAACATCTATTATATAAATACATATAATATATAATTTATATGACTATATATTATAAATAAATATATATTATATATGAAATAAAACAAACAATAATAACCTCAAGCTCAACATTACTCATATGGAACTCCTTCCCCATCTGACCTCTTCTATGTGTAGTATTCCTCATCTCAGTTTCTCATAATTCCATTCTCCCCATCATTCCATCAAGAAATCTTGGAGTCATTGTGGATGTTCTTTCTTTACCATGCTCCAATTCGATCAGCAAGTGTAATTTAAAAATACATCCAGAATCTGATGATTTCTCTACCACCATCACCTCCACCTGGATGACTATCCTGATTTCTGTTTGTACCCTTTATCCTAGAGTCTATTTTCAACAACTGGAGTTTCAAGAATTTTTGACAATGTAAGTCAAATCATTCTTCTGCTCAAGCCACTGTGAACACCTTCCCTCTGCTCAGAGGAAAAGCCAAGGTCCTATAAATGGTCTGCAAATACAAACCCTTTTTGGCTGCATCTCCTACTACTCCCTTCCCCTCTGACTCAGCAGCATCCCCCTCCCCATTGCTGTTCCTCCATGGCAGGTGAGGTGCTACCTCAAGGTCTTTACAGCTGCTGTTCTCTCTGCTGGAATGCTCTTCGCCATAACTGTACATCCTTCCCTCCTTCGTTTCCTTCATGCCTTTGACTGTTGGACTTTTTCTAATTTGGTCTTGAGGTCTCTCTCTCAAGATCAGGCATCAGTCCAGATGGCCACTCTGGGGTGCGGTAAGGATTAGGTTCAGGTGTGTGTCAGGTGAGACACATGAGTAGGTGAAAATTAAAATGCATGAAACATGAAATTTATTATTCATGGCTCCAGAGGGGTTCAGAGTGCCAGCAGGAGGCTGACTGGGCGTCCAAAGAAGACAGCAGGGAGCTCAACCCATAGGTGGGAAAGGGAGCAAGGGAGAGGACCTGTGGAGGATGTTTTGTTAAGGTCAATGGTGTTACCCACTAGGCTTTCCCTCAACAGTTGTGGATTGGCTAGCTTAAAGAAAACATGTGCAAAATTATGTTGTTGACCATTAGTTTTTATCTGCCAGCAGCTCTGGGATGTGTTGGGGTTCATATGAAGAATAAATGGATTGTATTACAAACAACCATGCCCAGAGGGAAGGCTTTAACTAAGCCAGAGGTGACTAGATATGACCAGGTTTCAAACAACTTATGTCGGGTCTAAAATTGAATTATTAGGGAGCAACTATATTAAATAGATTTATGGCAGTGATCAAATATCACATTACCTCTGAGGGGTTGCCTCGCTTATCTAAAATATAGCCATATTTTCCATCTTTTAGTAACTTAAAGAAAAAAATTTTGGTTATTATCTGAATATAAGTCCCTGACAAAATGTAAGCTCCATGAGAACAGGGATTTTTTTGTCTGGTTTCTTTCCTGCCATTGACTCATAATGTAGAATAATTCCTGGCACATAGGAGATACTCAATAGACATTTATTAATGATGAAATTAATTCCTGTCCTCTAGGTCTGGAAAGGCACTTGGAGGTTATCTAAATAAAGACCCAAACTGAAACAAATTTGGTATTATGAGTCTTGACACATTTAGACCAGGGTTAATGTCACTTTGGTGTCTGAGTTTTGAAACTATATAGAAACTGAAAATCCAGAGATTAAAGTGAATGTACAACATCTTTCCTGTATTGCCCCCTGTGCTCTATTCTTAGAACAGACCATCTCTCACTTTATGTAATTAAGATGGCAAATATAATATGGAACACATTTTAGAAAGCTTTTCAACTAACAAAAAATAAAAATTTAAAGTTTTAATGCAAAATTAGGCTTAGTTACTTGCAAAATACATGAGTTTCCAAGCAATGCTGCAAAAAAGGGGGTATGATCTGTATTTTCAGTAAGGTCATGTAGCTCCTCATAAGAAAGCCCATGCCATATGCCAGGCAGTGTGCTTAAGACTTTGCACATGTGGTTTAATTTAACCCTCACAACAATACTATGAGATAGACTATGGTACGAAAATTACATAAATTTTTGAGAGATTTGAAACTTCATCAGGTTAAATGGTTTGTCAGAGATCATTAGCTATGCACATACATTTCCTCAAGATTGTCACTTTGAAAAATAAAACTTCTGCTGAATTTCCAGGGTTGATGAAACAAGCCAGGGACTCTTCAAACTTGTCCAAGTTAGAATATGGTCAGACCCAGACTGATTAGGGTTAACATTAAAAATTTAGTATTTGCTGACAAACTTCTAGCTCCAATACATTGAATAGTAATAGGAATAGCAACATTAGGATCACCTTGCTTCCAACCTACAACTCCAAAAAGATATTCCCCTTGGAACTGTGGAGCCAATAGGAGGTCTACCCATGAATCTCTGGACCCACATTTAGTTGAATGAAATGATGCATAAGTTCCAGAGTAGAAAGAGGGGAAAATTCCAAAGATGTGGTTCTAACCTAGCTGTGTCATCTTTAGGATTTATGATGAAGACCACCCCCAATTTCCACCACACATCCACTAAGTAAAGAGGTCAGTTGCCCTGAGCCTAGAAATAGTTCCTGGAGTTATACATGTTGAAACACTGATCAAATGTGTGCTTGGTGACAGGAGGAGTTAGTCTTATTCCTGGTTTTCTTGAAAGCTGCTGAACCAACCCTGGAGGTTTCCATGCTGTGATGGATGCTCTGTGTAGTACGCCCCCCAGCACAATTTCCTGAGCTTTGAAGCTTTGAGTTCCTTTGCCCATGGGGATAGGTAAGACTCTTCAGAATCTGAAAATTCTGCTTCTACATGAGAAGAACAGATTTTTCTTCAGATTGTTCATCAACTTCTGATGATCTGAAATGTCTTCCCCAAGTCCCAGAAACAGGCTCATGTTTTATCTTTCTGAGACCCTAGTTCCAGGAAGGGCAACACTGCTTTAAACCTTTATTGTTATTAATTTCTTTCCTCCTCCCCCCTTTATTTTTTGTTTGTTTGCCTGTGTGTGTGTGTGTGTGTGTGTGTGTGTGTGTGTGTGTGTTACTGGGGATTGAATCCAAGGGTGCTCTATCTCCAAGCTACACCCCAAGCCCTATTTTACTTTTTATTTTGAAACAGGGTCTAGCTAGGTTGCTGAAAGTCTTGCTAAATTGCTGAGGCTGGCGGTGAACCTGTGATCCTCCTGTCTCAGCCTCCAACTACTGGAATTACAGGTGTGCACCACCACACCCGGCCCCACTTCTGTCACTCCTCATCCATCCTAGGCCCATTGCTGAAACTCAGTTTCCATGGCAGCACATTGCACTGCCTTTCTTGGATTTCTTCAGGTCACTGGTGTTGGACAGGTCCTGAGGTTCTGTCTATATACTTCAGTTTATTCCATCATGAGTGACTGTTCTGTTATGTAATAGGGATAGACCATGCAGAAAGCCCCAGATCAAGGCAGCCACATGGCCATTGGCACAGGTGATGCAGCTACTCAGTGCAACCCAGAGAGAACGGCCCAATCAGAGTTCTGGTGTTGTGCCGGGGAAGGTGAGAAAGGAACTGGATGGGGGGAAGGCTTGATTTCAGAGAGCTCAGCAGTTGACAGAGAAATCTTATATTTGATGAAATAGGCAGAAGCATTGGAAATGCTTGTAGGAGAGGGTGAAAAGAATGAAAGCAAAGCTTTAAAAAGATTAGTCTGGGTATTATGGTATGTCGGATGAATTAGAGGCAGGGAGACTCCATTTAGCAAGGTTCTACAGCAACAAAGGAATAAAAAATCCATGGGTCAGGCTTATGGGAATGGACAGAAAGAGGCAAAACAAAAGGAATCTTTAAAGGAAGAATAAATAAGAGATGGTGACAGAATTGATATGCTTAAGAGCTGGGATAACATGGAGACACACAGTTGAAAATCCAAATGTTCTCAAATACATATTCGATTCTTTAATATTGGCTGAGCCACTCATTTAATTTTTTTAAAGTTTTTTTGTTTGTTTTGTTTTGTGGTGGTTGATGGCTACTTTATAGATATCTACTGGATTTGAAAGGCTAGTTAGCAGTAATAAATTGTAAGGATGGTTTGAATACAGATCTAAATAAGGTTTAGGAATTAAAGGTAGTAAATGGTCTTATAAAAGGTCTTTCTGGCAGGAACATTCATGAAATGACTTGCTTGCCCCAGCTCGCTTGGGAATAATATATGGTGGGCTATTAACAAAGAATGTGAATTTTATTCATTTATTATTCTGGTTTGGAGACAGGTAGGTTAGTAAGTCTTGGTGCTGTTTCTTGAAAGAGTAGAATTTGTTTCTAGACAGAATGATATAGTACATTAGAGACAAAACAGCTATTTTGAAGTCAGGCTGACCTGGACACCAATTTCATCTCTGCTATTTAGCAGCTACGTAATTTGCGCATAGTGAGGTGGTCGATTTTTATTTGCAAAATAGAGATAATAGCACATAATTCTTGAGGCTGTTTGCAATAATTGAGTTAATGTGTTATAATGACAGATGTATGAAAACCACTCAGTAAAAATGCCAGCTGCATTCCTCAAAAAACTTTAAGAAAGTTTCATTTGTTTAGCCAAGTACTAAAAAGGTTATCTTGATTAAACCTTGGGGAACTAGTGAAGAATTTATTGGGCATCAGAAAATGTGTGTGTTAGCCGGGTTTGGTGGCGCATGCTTGTAATCCCAGTACTTTGGGAGGCAGAGACTGGAGGATCCGGGTTCGCTGCCAGCCTCAGCTCTCTCTCTCTCTCTCTCTCTCTCTCTCTCTCTCTCCCTGTCTCTCTCTCTCTCTCTCTCTCTCTCTCTCTCTCTCTCTACCTAGTGAGGCCCTCCGCAACTTCGTGAGACCTGGTTTCAAAATAAAGTAAGAAAAAAAATAGGGCCGGTGGTGTAGCGCGGAGGTAGAACGTTACACCCCCAGCCATGTGTGTCGCCAATGCTACCTAACTCATCAAGTTGGTATAGAGAGTTGACTCCAGGAGATGAACAAAGACAAAGGAAAAGTCATCCTCTACTTAAAGAAAAGTGAGAAATTAATCAAAGAAGTCAACTGAAGGAATAAATTATACTTCTCTCCGAGGTTTGGGCAGATTTATTTCCATTTTGAAGGAAAGTAATTGTATCAGTGACTAGATAGAAGGGTCAACAGTACAAAGATGAAGAAGAGACCAAATCATAGTAACGGGGCAATAAATCTGGGGCTTCTGAGCAAGCCCCAAACTGAAATATGAACATCAACAAAAGTAATACTTTGTTGTGAGGAGTGGATGCTATTGTGGACGTGGCAGATCCTCAGCACAATGTGACTGATTATGTCTTTTGCTGCACAAGAAATGCTGATTTAGTATATGAGAGATTTTTATTAAGAAATTTAATCTAAGTTTGGTGGAAAACAAGGACAAGTGATTAATAATCAAACTGAAGGAGGAAAAAAGGGACAAAGCAAGTTTGAATAAAGGAAGAAAAATGAGAGAGAAACTTATTTAAGGAAGCCAGGCTAAATTATGACCTTCAAGCCTGCATAAGTAGCTCTAAACAAGAATAGCAATTAGTGGGGTAATGGCCTAGTATTTAGTAAAGCAATAAGTTTTCTTCTGTGTGTATTCTGGGTATATATACATACCAGCATAATGATATGAAATAATTTGTTGTTAAAAACTGAATAGCTTTACCTTAAAGCAAGGACAAAGATAAGCTAAATAGCTCATGCATATATGTATAAATGGTATCATTTAATTTATCCATGAATCCAGTTTGAGAGAAAGAAAGAAAACAGCACAAATGACTATGGGAAGTTTTTCAGGAAGCTAGAGAAGCAGAACATGAGAGGAACAGTGAAGACTGGGGGGAGATTTAAGAAGGAACAGTTCTTTGAACACATTTTAAGATGGAGACCCCTGACTTCGTACAGAGAGAAAGTCAATATCACCCTTCAAGAATGACAGAAAAGCTGGGTGCAATGGTGCACACCTATAATCCCAGTATTTGGGAGGCTGAGATAGAAGGATCACAGGTTTGAGGCCAGCAGAGCATGGCAACTTTGCGAGACCCTGTTTCAAAATAAAAATAAAATAGGGCTGGGAGTGTAGCTCAGAGGTAGAATGCTCCTGAATTCAATCCCCAGAACTACAAAAAACAAAAATGAAAGAAAAAAGAAAAGAAAAATGCAGAAGAGGGTCAAGGAACAGAAGAGAAGAATTTGTGTAGATTTTATGGAAAACCATACAGCTGTATATTCCTTGAGAGCAGAGTGGCTGGGGTGCTCACTTGGTGCTTTTGAATATCCTAATTCCAGGAATTGAAACTGAAATGAAATGGCATGGAATAGAAGAAACTGTAGCTCTCTACAATTTGAATAACGCTTGTTATGGTGCTTACTACAAAATTAAGCCAAGTTTCAGGAACTCCACTCGAATATTCCAGACCTTGCCTTGTGCTATGGGTGGGATTCTTTTCTACTTTTTGTCCAATTGAAACTTAAAATTAATTAAAAGCACCACTTGCTAGACAAACACTTGTGAATTTGCCTACAGATTACTATCATAGCTTATTTCTAGAATTTATTTTATTTATTTGAGGGTGGGTGGGTGGATACTGGGGATTGAACCCAGGGACATTCTACCTATGAGCTATACCCCTAGCCCTTTCTTAATTCTGATTTTGAAACATAGTCTCACTAAGTTGCTGAGGGTCTCCCTAAGTTGCTAAGGCTAGCCTCAAACCTGCAATCCTCCTGTCTCAGCCTCCCAAGTACTGGGATTACAGGTATGCACCACCATGTCTGGCTTGTTTCTAGAATTTAAACATGCAATTAGTAGAGGGGAAATCTGGAAAATACTAAGTTCATAAATGAACTTAGTGAGCACTGAGTGAGCTGCTGCACTGTTTGACTTGGTGACACATGGGAAGGACCATGTGTCTCACAGGCACACATACCAACCACTGGTCGTTTCACACTCTCATCCCTCCCCCTTCTAGCTTCCTTCTCATGTTCCAGGGGAACAAAAATTGCTCATCAAATTTCTGTCTGTGGGTAGAGAAGAAGTAGTGGGGGAGCCACAGATAAATTCCTCCCAGTTAATGGAGAATCAACTTTAGCATTCAGAGTCAATTCCTAGCTCAGAAAGTTTGTGGATATTAACCTCATTCAAGACCAAACCCCCAAGAGAACTTGGCTTATGAATGTCCTTTTTGTTTGAGATGAGAAATCATCTCATACATATTTTCAGAGAAGGTAGGAAGCCTGGTCTGAAGAGGTCTCGTGATGAATGATAAAACACCAGGTCCTGCATTGCACATGCTGAGGAAGACAAAGTAAAGATTTAGTATGGGAACCAAACCCTGCATACACTTAACCGGGAGCAAGGACACCACCCTATAGCTCCAGCAGATGTCATTTAATAGTGTTTATGATGTCACATGGCTGGTCATGCCCCACTATTAGTTATGGCCATTATACCAAGAAACTCAGCAAACGAATTATTCTCAGTGGAGAAACAAACTTCCTTGCTATGTGGGGTAGTAGTTTGCCTGTCATCAGGTTACTGAAACCAGTCATTATTTGCAGGGACTGCTTAAATAATTTAGGAATCCCCTGTCCCCAGGCAGACAGACCTGAAGCTCTCGGCTGACCTTCACCACTTCTGCCTTCAGATCAGTAACTCTTTGCTGAAGGAAGTCAGGGCTGGGCTAATTTCAGAGAGGGCAAAGGAGCGGAATTATAGGTTGTCTGGGAAGGGTTGAAAGATTAGACCTCTGGAGGGAAACACTAAAATGAATCATGTTAAAGAGTAACTACTTCTTAGGGTCAAAGTTGAAATGTCTGTAACCAGTGTTTTAGTTTGACTTGCTGCTGGGATAATTAATGCTCTCAAGGTCTAGGATTAATTGAAAATAAAGCATTACATCTAGAACAGATGAAAATTATTTCAAGAAACAAAAAGGACATTCATAAGGAAAAAATAAAAAAGAAACCCTGCCTATCAATCATTGAAAACATGGAGACAAACACAAATGATCTAACTTTACTTTTCTGAAGTGAGTAATTTCTTTTTTATTTTATTTTAAATATAAAAGGATATGATTGATTTCTTTAGGATAAAAATAGTGGACTAAGTTTCAAAAATAAATAATTAAAAAAAACAGAAATGGTGGAATAATGTTAGGGTAGATCCTGAACTTCTTTCCTTCAAATGACTCTGCATGTACTTAAATTTGTATACTTTTTAAAGCTTTCACTTAAAGAGCCACAGAAGATTTTGGAAGAAATTAGAGGCCTTTGATCCTACTGTCTAGGGAGGTGGTTGGAGACCTGGTGCTTAAGGCAATTTAGCAGGAATGCATGTCATGATCTGTCCCATGCACTCACAGGTTAACCAACCGAGTACTCGGTTAAAATCATTTTTCTCCTCAGCAGTAAGTATGCTAGCATTGTGTGTTTAAAACACCCTAATTCACAGGATGTATATATGCAAATATACCAAAGTTAACTAATATGCTGAGCATGAGAAAGAGGGAAGGGGGAGGGAATGGGGGTGGGAATTGGGGGAGGGCTAATTGACCGTGGTGTACATGTATACTTCTACCACCCTGAAACCCATCAAGTTGTATAATTACAATGCACCAATTAAAAATAAATAAATTTTTAAAATAATAAAAAATTAAAAAACAAAAAAATACACTTAGATTTTAAAATACTTTGTTTTTCTAAAAAATTTAAAATGCTTAATAATTAGAAAGCAGGAATACAATATTTTGTTATAGCAGAATCAAATTTTTCTGAAGTCTGTCAATAATATGAGCATCTGGATCCCAGTCTTATTTATTAGTCTGGTTGAGCAACACTGGAAAGGTAGAGTTCACATTGATTTTGACAACAGGAAACTTTGAAAATTCAAATCTTGCAGATAGATTACAAATCCTGAAACATTTGTAATCTATAAAAAATATGAAAGAGAAATGAAGCCGAAACCTACTACGAAGGAAGGTGAAACATAGAGGGACTCACAAACTTTGGTCATTATTTTCAGGTATTTGCTGAAAATCAGAATCAATTTGAAGAACAGTGAACCTCCTTGTGGTGGTTAATCTCAACCACTTCTATTGACAAGGATGTTCCACCGTGCCTGGGGCGGATGGTTCTATCAGTTTCTTAGGGTTTGGCAAATCATTTTTCGAGACTAGTTTAGTTCCCCATCATCCAGCTTCTCAGAGCAGCTATGCCTTTCAAATGTCATGTGGGAAAGCACAGTGAAAATGGAATCTCTTGTTATTACGACTCTCTAAGGTGCTGTTGTAGCTCGCTAAGCCAGAGTAGCTGAGGGAATGTGTGGCCTCCGTCATGGTCCAGCTAGCTGCCGCTGTATCAGCCTTGGGTTCTAATGAGATCCCTCTGGACCCTGTGAAGAGGCCTGAATGTCTTATCTATCATTATAAGGGCTAGTCAGAGGGAGGGAATCAGAAGAAATTATGTGAATAAAGAAAAAAATAGAATCCCATAAACCCCCCAAACCCCACTCCAGACAATACAAAACAAACCCCCTATCCTCTGATAGCTATTTTACCTGATGTATTGGAAGGAAATAGTTTTTTCTCTTCTCCATTATTGCTATATCACCTTAGTTCAAAGGAACTACGTACGTTACATCTACACTTTCCTGGAAATAAACTCTCTGGTATCTCCACCTTTGAGGACTCGTAGCCAACAGAACTTTTTGGAAGCCACAGAGCAGAGCTATTTCCTTGTATGAAGACTCCTCACTGAGGAAAGACTGCCAATACAGTTGCCCAGACCCATCTGTAAAGAAATAGTCAGACGACCACAGTGGTCTCAGTTCATCGCAGGACTGACTCACTGTTTGAATGTGTCCAGTTGGCAGAACCCAGTAGTAAAGTTGTGTTGGCTAGGGCTCTACATGTGTCTCTTGCTCCACTCCAAGCCTTACTTCATCTTGTTATTGTAATCGCCTTCACAAGAGAGTTGTACCTTCCATGAATCTAACAGATCTCTGGCTCTGAGGGACTTGATCAACTTGCAAGTTATGTTTGAAGCTTGCAGGGCTAAGCTCTCCATGCTTATTAGAGTTAATTGTACACGGATACCTTCTGTGCGTGACGCCTGAAGCCCCATGCTAGGCATGGGATGTGTTTAAATAAATCCTTTGATAACATGATTATTGAAGATTAAAAAGTAATTAAAATGACTGCCCATGACAATCAGTTCATCAACAACACTGAAGGAAGCTCGCCTTCTTAAAGGCATAGACTCATGTGGCAAGGACTTGCAACCACATGGCATTCAGAGATTTGTGGGAATGGGCAAACCCTCTCCTCTCCCAGAGCAGCAGATAATGTCATTGGCTGCACGTGGGTCTTTAATTATGGCGAGGCTGTTCAATGCACCCCAATGGCCTTACTATCTGCTCATTCCCATTAATTTTAAAGTTGTAACCCAAGTCCAGAGCTGTTTTAGTATGACCCTGAGGTCACTTGATTCCTATTTGTGTTTAAGTAAATAACGGTGATTGGTAGTTTCCCTCTAGAATCCTTAAAGTATGGCAATTACATGAAATTTGCTTGGCTCTTTCATGCATGCACAGAGTTAGAAATAAGTGCATGGGGTATTTGAAATGATAATTTCCAAGATATGCCTGTGCCCTCAATACCTATGTGTTCCCTGTTCAGCTCATCAATATTCCTATTGTTACTTTTAACTGTACAAGCTCAGGAAGGTATTGGAAAAGGAGAGTATATTCTTTTAAGCCACAGAGAAAAGATAGTTTCTATTCTCTCTCACTGAGATGAAACCATCTATTTCCTCTGTGTGTAAAAGCTAATGCTTGAGGCAATCTTATTGTTTGACTTTTTTGGCTGAAAAAATATATTGATATTTCTAAAGTAAACTATGCTGTAGTTCGCTAGAAGACAGGCTGAATTTTGGAAACGAATTAAATAAAGTGTTCAGTCTGAGTACCCATTCAGAAGAGTGTTCACATTCTTAACAGCTCTTTAGGAGTGGCAATACATAATCAATAATGATGTACTGCTTGGTTCTTCTAAAAACTAAACTCTCTGTGTAAAGAATGCACAGTTTTCTGAAAAATCAATGGACATTAATTTTACAGAACCACAAGTCAAATTTATAACAAGTGGAGAGAAATAAAAATCTTCATACATCAACTTCATGGAAATGGCGTAAGCATTTAATTGTGCAACCTATTTTGTTACCTCATAGAATTCCCAAAAGATCCTGTGTTCTTAAATACAAATAACACTACAGAGTTTTATGATGACCAAACCATAAACTGATATTAGAAAGTCTAATAATTTAGGAAATAACAAAACATGATAAAGTGGATAAGATACCATCTAAAGTAAAGTAGAAAGGGCCTAAATTTGCTAATAATAATAAAAAAAAACTGTCGAATCTTCCATGGGGCTACTCAATAACCACTAGACATTGAGCAAGTCCTTCAATACTCCCGAATGTCAATTTCTTTCTTTTTTTTTCTTTTTGATATTAGGGATTGAACCAAGGGGTGTTCTACCTCTGAGCTACACCCCCAGACCTTTTTATCTTTTTATTTTGAAACAGGGTCTTGCTAAATTGCTTGCAAAGTTGCTGAGGCTGGCCTTGAACCTTTGATCCTCTTGTCTCATCCTTCCAAGTACTGAGATACAGGCATGTGCCACCATGCCAAGCTCAATTTCTTCATTTATGAAATAGAGATCTCAATATTTTACTCAGGGCACAGGGTTATTGTTAGGATAAATGAAATATTTATGACAGTGTATTATAAAACATAATGCACAATGCAAATTTAATTCTAACAATGTTTAATATAATGTGGCCCAAATTCTTTATGGAGTATAATCTTTGCTATCACTTTAAATAACTCACTAAAGTGCTGGTCTTAGAAGTGCCCATTTAAAATTTTATTCATAGATATATTTATGCCTATAATTTGGATCAACAGTCAGCAGAAGGATCATGGTGATGATCTATATAATGTAGCTTATAATAGATAAGCTGGGTGTGGTGGCACATGCCTGTAATCCCAGCACTTGGGAGGCTGAGACAGAAGGATTGCAGGTTCAAAGCCAGAGAGCAATGTAGCGAGACTCTCAGCAACCTAGCGAGACCTTGTTTCAAAATAAAAAATAAAATAGGGCTGGGGGTGTAGCTCAGAGGTAGAATGTCCCTAGGTTCAATCCCCAGTACCAAAAAAAAAATGTTTTTCTACACATATATTCTTTTGAAGATGAATCAATGAATCAAAATGGAAAGTTTGGAGGAGGCATCGCAATACCTGACTTCAAATTATACTACAGATCTATAGTAATAAAAATAGCATGGTATTGACACAAAAACAGACACACAGGCCAAGAGAACAGAATAGAAGATACAGAAACAAATCTAAACACTTATAGCCAGTTGATTTTAGACAAAGGTGCCAAAAACATATATTGGAGAAAAGACAGCCTTTTCAACAAATGGTGTTGGGAAAACTGGTTATCCATTTGTAGAAAAATTGAATTAAGTCCCAACCTCTCACCCTGCACAAGAGTCAGCTCCAGATGAATTAAAGACCTGGAAATTAGACTAGAGATTTTGAAATTACTAGAGGAGGGTATAGGTCCAACACTTCAACATATAGGCACAGGTAGAAACTTCCTTAATAAGACCCCCAAAGCTCAGGAAATTAAAACAAGAATAAATGGGATGGCATTAAACTAAAAAGTTTCTGTTCATCAAAGGAAACCATCAGGAGTCTAAAGAGAGTGCCTACAGAATGAGACAAGATCTTTGCCAGCTACTCCTCTGATAGAGGACTAATATCTAGAATATACAAAGTACTTAAAAGAATTAACACTAAAAAATAACCCAATCAAGAAATGGGCAAGTGAACTAAATAGACACTTCACAAAAAAAGAAATACAAATGGTCAATAAATATATGAAAAAATGTTCAACATCATTAGCAATCAGGGAAATGCAAATCAAAACTACACTGAAGCTGGACATGATGGCACACGTTTGTAATCCCAGAACTTGAGAGGCTGAGAGAGGAGGATTGCAGGTTCACGGCCAGCCTCGGCTACTTAGTGAGGCCTTCCACAACTTAGTGAGACCCTGTTTCAAAATGAAGAATAAAAACTAGGGCTGGGGGTATAGCTCAGAGGTAGAATGCCCGTGGGTTCAATCCCCAGTACCCCCCCCCCACACACACACAAACTACATTAAGATTCCATCTAACCCTATTAGAATGACAATCATCAAGAAGTCAAACAACAATAAATGCTGGCAAGGATGTGGGGAAATAGGAACTCTTATACACTGTTGGTAGGATTGCAAATTAGTCCAGCCACTATGGAGATCAGTATGGAAATTCCTCAGAAGTCTGGGAATGGATCTACCATATGATCCAGCTATACAACTTCTGGGTATCTTTCCAAAGGGACTAAAATAAGTATATTACAGTAATATATGCATATCCATGTTTATAGCAGCACAATTCACAATAGCCAAATTATGGAACCAACCTAGGTGTCCATCAACAGATGAATGTATTACAAAATTATGGGATATACACACAATGGGATTCTATTCAGCAATCAAAAAGAATAAAATTATGTCATTTGCAGGAAAATGGATGGACCTGGAGAACATTATGTTAAGTGAGATTAGCCAGTCACAGAAAGTGAAGAGTCATATGTTTTCTCTCATATGCGGAAGCTAGGGAGGAGTAATCCCATACAAGAGAAGCTTTAGATAATGAAGGAGAAATTTCAGTGGAGCGAGGAGGTGGTCTAGGGAAGGGGGCGGGGGAGAGGGAGAATCAATGAAGGAAACACTTACATTGACATTATGCGCGTATGTGAAAACACCAATGTCGATCTCAGTATCATGTATGGGGAAGGCGAGGGAGTGTGGAGGGAGCTGGGGGAAAGCCCACCAAGTGCTGTGTGCATGTATGCCACTATCACTATGGACTACATTACAATGTTAGACTATAATGCACCAATAAAAGTATTAAAATAAATAAATTAAAAAACAATTAGCCTAGAGAACAAATGCTTTCCATTTTACTAAGAGAATTTCCTGTGTTTTCTTTATATTTAAAACAATACAGTTTTTGCTTTAGGTAACAATTTACTAAGAACTAGCTTAAAGAAGAAAGATTTTGCATGTTTATCAAGATAATCTCTTGTATCTGCTGTCTTAGTTAGGCCTTTGTTTACTTAGCAAACTGCATCTTAGCAGAGTCAGGGTTTAAGTGTCTGTTTTACAACTTGTTGAATGACCACTTTATGACACAGGTTAAATGAACAGCTATAGCCGGGTGTGGTGGTGCATGCTTGTAATCCTAGTACTTGTGAGGCTGAGACAAAAGGATCGCAGGTACACGGTCAGCCTCAGCTACTTAGTGAGGCCCTTCACAACTTAGTGAGACCCTGTTTCAAAATAAAGATAAAAATTAGGGCTGGGGGTGTAGCTTGGAGGTAGAATGCCCCTGGGTTCAATCACCAGCACTGCAATAAATAAATAAATAAATAAATAAACAAATATAAATGAACAACTATTATTTTGGGTTACTATAGTATGTTTGACATGCTATATCTCTGTGACCAGAGATGTGTTATACATCTAAGGGCTATGTATATTGTGGATCAGAGCTTTATCTAAATATTAAATAAAAGTTTATGTTGGGCGTGGTGACGCATGCTTGTAATCCCAGTACCTGAGAGGCTGAGACAGGAGGATCACAGGTTTGTGGCCAGTCTCAGCTACTTAGTGAGGCCATCTGAAACTTAGTGAGACCCTGTTTCAAAATAAAGAATAAAAATGAAACTTCACAGAAAACTTAGAATCAAAAGTGATCTAGAGCCAGGCGTGGTGCTGCACACCTCTAATCCCAGTACTTGACAGGCTGAGATAGGAGGATTGCAGGTTCAAGGACAGCCTCAGCAAGTTGTAGCTGAGGGTGTAGCTCAGAGGTAGAATGCCCCTGGGTTCAATCCCCAGTTCCGCAAAAAAATAAAAAAGTTTATAAAGATGTATAGGTTTTATATATGTGTAAGGTAACCAATAAGTGATCTCTTTTATGAAATGTGCATTGTATCTGAACCTTAATCATATAAAATGGTTAATGAGTTATTGAAATTCCTGCAATCTATCCTGTCATTTAAGATCTAGTTTATAGATGGGTCCTCTAAAGTAAATCAAGGTAAAAAGCATAATGGATACCGTATAGAGGATGGAAAAAATTAAATGTATTAGAATCTTGGGAGATTGCCTAAAATTGGTCTGTTCAGACCTGTGAATTGTTAGCAAGCCTTAAAACTCTTAAAGGGGAGTTAGGGATTCGAGATGGTGATGGAATAGGAGTCCCTGAACGAGCCTGTCGCAAAATTGTCTAAGAATCGCCTCGGGGGCTCAGAACTAAACAACATCACACAGACACAGAAGAACCAAAACCCCAAATCCAGTAACCCGAGTACAAATACACAGACACAGAGTCTACCAGCTACAGATTCCCAGAGAAAGCTGCAATCCCGTGTCGGCAGGATCGGTAAGGAGCCATCTTACCCTAAGTCCCTACAGCTGGGGCTAACAGCCCCTGGTGCTGCAGATAGATCAGAAGGAGAAACCAGAGCAGAATTCTGTGAGTGGTGGGGCCATCACAGCAGCAGATCGTGGGCTCCTGCCACAGCCGTGCACCTCTCACCCACTGCGCTATGAGCCGGCGCAAACCCCAGCACCCTGCATCGGAGCCCCGCGCCAGCCAAGATCCAGGCGGCCCCTGTGCCCCGCGCCCCACATCCCACCTAGGCAAGCCTCCCTGTCCTGCACAACCCAGGTGGCCAGCCGCGCCCTCCCACATGCGACCAGGGCAGCTCCTGCTCCCTGCGCCCCGCCTAGGCCGGCAGCACCTTCCCCTGCGACCCAGGTGGCCAACCACGCGGTCCCTGCAACCAGTGGTGCCATCCCACGTGACCAGGGTTGTCAGCCGAGACCCAGGCGCCCTCCCCCGCGCCCCGCCTAGGTAAGCCATACCGAACCGTGTGACCCAGGCAGCCAGCTGCGCCATCCAGCAAGACCAGGGCAAATAGCTGAACCCAGCCTAGGTCAGCCACGCTGTCCCCTGCAACCAGGCGGGCAGAAGTGCGATCCTGTGCGACCCAGGCGACCAGCCACGCCATCCAGCAAGACCAGGGCAAACAGCTGCACCAGCCTAGGCCAGCCGCACCATCCCCTGCAACCCAGGCGGCCAGCAACGCCTTCCCATACGAACCAGGCGGCCAGCAGTGCGGTCCCGTGGGACCAGGGCGAACAGCTGTGCCCTGCCTAGGCCAGCTGCGCTGTCCCGTGCGACCCAGGCGGCCAGCCGCGCCATCCCGGGCAACCAGGGTGGCCAGCTGCACCATGCATAGGCCAGATGCGCCATCCCTTGCTCCCCCGGCACTCCCCCCCCCCGCGCCCCGCCTAGGCCAGCCACGCCATCGCAGGCAAACCAGGCGGCCTTCCATGCCCCTCCCCGGACTCCAACACTGCGACCTGAGACTTGGGCAGCCCTCCAAGCCCCACCTCAGACTCACACGCCCCGGTGCTGCTACCTCAGACCCAGAGCCTGCACCTCTCTTACCTGTGCAGGAGCCCCTGTGCCGCAATTCAGAGGCCGGATACCCTCTGGCGCCGCGACTTGAGACCCACGTGAACCTCCACACTGCCTCAGAGCCAGGGCATGCATAGGTGCCATCACCCAAATTCCAGGAGCCCAAACACCTCACGGGGGCCCGCATGCAACCCTTAGCGCCATGACTCAGCGCCCGTGTACCCTCAGGCACCACCACCCAATACCTGGATTAGCACCCCCTTCAGGCCCTGCGAGATACTCATTGCCGCACATCAGAGGCCGGGCAACCTCCAGCAATGCCCCCTGAGACCCGGAGCACGTGTGCAACACCTGGGGCCCAGGCGACCCTCAGCACCCGAGCCTTGGAGACCGGGCATCTTCCGGCACGATCACCCGCTCCTCGGAGCCCACATCCAACACCGCGCCTTGAAATGTGCCTCACGTGCTAACACTTGAGCTCCGGAAACTGCGTGCCCCCCACACACACACCATGCCCCGGTCAAACAGATGGGAGGGAACCACAGCCTACAACGTACTGACCCAATTGGTGCTACAGGGATCATCAAGAGGTCTTATACATAGAAAGGAAGATGATGCTGAGGCAACAGAAACACAAAATTGAAAACACCGAAAATACTAGAATGAGGAGCAGTGAAGAAACAAGAAACACTCACAATGCATCAAGTGAGAATACTGCTACACACCTACAGGAAATGCAAGATGGAGAATTCAGAATTTTGATCTTCAGAATGATGAAAGGCCTCAAAGAAAGCACAGAGGAGATGAAGAAAGAAGTTGAGGCTCTAAGAAACAATCAGAAAGACACACTAAACAAAATGAAGGAGTCAATAAACGAATTAAAGACTGCAATAGAAACCAACTATAGTAGGCTCGACCACATGGAAAACAGGGTATCACTCCTGGAAGACAGTTCATTCAAAACTGAAAACACAGTCAACAATATACAGAAGATATTACAACAACACACCCTGGCCATCCAACCAATACAAGACAGTGCAAGACGTCCTAATGTAAGGATAAAAGGCATTGAAGAAGGATTAGAAACACAGACTGAGGGAATAAGAAACCTCTTCAAAGGAATAATTTCAGAGAATTTTCCGAATATAGAAAAGGACTTGGACATTCACATACAGGAGACATATTCAACACCATCAAGACAGGACCAAAGAAGGACCTCCCCACGCAACATAATAATTAAAATGTCTAACGTAGAGGCCAAAGAAAGAATCCTAAAAGCAGGAAGAGCAAAAGAATGGGTGACATAAGGGGCAAAACAATAAAAATCACCCCAGACTTCTCAACCCAAGTCAGGAATGCCAGGATGGATTGGTATGGAGTACTCCGGACCCTGGAAGAAAACAACTTCCAACCAAGACTGGTATATCCTTCAAAGCCATCATTTAAAATTGACGGAGAAATAAAAATGTTCCATGATAAACAAACACTTAAAGAATTCATGATGACCAAGCCAACAATGAAGAAAATCATAAAAGAAATAAATCACAAAGAAGGGAAAACAAGCAATTTTCACAACCATAAGAGAGGTGAACTCCACCAGGTAGGCAACTAAACAAGGAAATTTGTCACTACAGCAAACAGAAAATAGAACTCAAAATGACAGGAAACAACAATCATATCTCAATAATAACATTGACTGTCAAAGGACTCAACTCCCCAATTAAAAGGCATAGACTGGCAATGTGGATTAAAAAGAATAACCCAACTATATGCTGCTTGCAAGAAACTCACCTTCTGAACAAAGATACTCATACACTAAAGGTAAAAGGATGGAAAAAGATATACCATGCAAACGGAGATCAAAAACAAGCAGAGGTAGCAACACTTATATCTGACAAAACAGACTTTAAGCTAAAACACATCAGAAGAGACAAAGCAGGTCACTTCTTACTAATAAAAGGAACAATTGATCAAGAAGATATAATGAGAGTAAACATTTACACCCCAAATGTGGGCACACCCACATTCATAAAACAAAGTCTTCGGGACATCAGGTCCCAAACAGACCCTACACAATAATATTGGGAGACTTCAACACACCACTCACGCCACTAGATCGATCCTCCAGACAAAAGATGAATAAAGATTGTTCAGACCTAAAGAAAACTATAGACCAGATGGATCAAACAAACACACACACAGATTATTTCAACTAGCAACACCTGAATACACATTTTTCCCAGCTTCCCATGGAACATTCTCCAAAGTAGACCACATACTGGGTCACAAAGCAAGTACCAGCAAGTTCAAAAGATGTGATATAGTTCCCTGCATCTTCTCAGATCACAACAGAATGAAACTGGAAATTAACAACAGGAAGACTAAAAGTAACCACATAAATACATGGAGACTGATTTATACACTTCTGAATAAGGAATGGATCAGAAAAGAAATAAGGGGAAAAATAAAAAGATTCCTAGAATTAAACGAAAATAGAGACACGATGTACCAAAATCTATGGGACTTTTTGAAGGCAGTGTTAAGAGGAAAATTTATAGCACTGACTGCCCCCATAAGAAAAACAGAAGACATCCAAATAAATAACCTAGTAACACACCTCAAGGATCTTGAAAAACAGGAAAAGTTGAATCCCAAAGCAGGTAGGAGGCAAGAGATAACTAAAGTCAGAGCAGAAATTAATGAAACGGAGAACAAAGAAACAATACAAAGAATCAACAAAACAAGAATCTGGTTCTTTGAGAAGATTAACAAGATTGACAAACCACTAGCTAACCTATCCAAAAGAAGGAGAGAATCAACCCAAATTACCAAACTCAGAAATGAAAAAGGGGACATCACCACAGATAGAAATTCAGAGGATCATGAGAAACTACTTTGAAAACTTATATTCCAATAAAATGGAATACATGGAAGAAATAGAAAGATTTCTAGACACATACAACCTACCTAAATTGAACCAAGAGGATATAGAAAACCTGAATCAACCAATAGCAAGCACAGAGATAGAAACAACAATAAAAAGTATGCCATCAAAAAAGTCCAGGTCCAGGTGGTTTTCTAGCTGAATTCTACAAAACCTTTACAGAAGAACTAAAACCAATACCTCACAAACTATTCCGTGAAATTGGAAGAGATAGAATTCTTCCAAATTCCTTTTATGAGGCCACCATCACATTAATACCAAAGCCAAATAAAGACACTCCAAGAAAATAGAATTATAAACCAATATCATTGATGAACATAGACACAAAAATTCTAAATAAAATACTAGCCATGCGCATTCAAAATCATATTGAGAAATTTGTACACCATGACCAAGTTGGTTTCATCCCAGGAAAGCAAGGCTGGTTCAACATACACAAAACAATACATGTAATTCACCATATAAATTGAACTAAAAACAAGAATCACATGATCATTTCAATAGATGAGGAAAAAGCATTTGACAAAATTCAACACCCATTAATGTTAGGAACTCTACAGAAAAATTGGAATAGAAGGAATATACCTCAACATCATTAAATCAATATATAAGAAACCCAAAGCCAACATCATATTGAACTGGGGAAAATTGCCTGAATTTCCCTTAAAAACAGGAACAAGACAAGGATGCCCACTATCACCACTCCTTTTCAATATAGTCCTCAAAACTCTGGCCAGAGCAATAAGACAAGAGAAGGATATCAAAGGAATTCAAATAGGAAAAGAAGAGCTAAAATTATCTTCATTTGCAGATGACATGATACTATATCTAGAAGACCCAGAGAACTCAACCGAAAGTCTACTAGAGCTGATTAACAAATTCAGCAAAGTAGCAGGATACAAGACAAACCTAAAAAAATCAGTAGCTTTCATATATGCCAACCATAAATCCACTGAGAAAAAAAATCCAGAAAACAATTCCATTCACAATAACTTCAAAACCAATCAAATACCTAGGAATAAACTTAACCAAAGAGGTAAAAGACCTCTACAATGAAAACTATAGAACACTGAAGAAAGAAACCAAAGAAGATCTTAGAAGATGGAAAGATCTCCCCTGCTCTTGGATAGGCAGAATAAATATTATCAAAATGGCCATTCTGCCAAAAATGATCTACGAGGTCAATGCAATCCCTATCAAAATACCAACATCATTTTTCACAGATCTAGAAAAATCAGTCATTAATTTTATATGGAGAAACAAAAGACCCAGAATAGACAAAGCAATTCTCAGCAATAAGAATCATACAGGAGCCATAACAATTCCTGGTTTCAAATTGTACTACAGAGCTATAGTAATAAAAAGAGCATGGTATTGGCACCACAACAGACACATAGACCAGTGGAACAGAATAGAAGATACAGAAACAAGTTCACAAACTTATAGTCAATTGATTTTCGACAAAGGTGCTAAACACATACGCTGGAGAAAGGACAGTCTTTTCAACAAATGGTGCTGGGAAAACTGGTTATCTACCTGTAGAAAAATGGAACTAAATCCTTACCTCTCACCCTGCACAGGAGTCAACTTGAGATGGATCAAAGACCTGGAAGTTAGACCAGAGTTTGTGAAATTATTAGAAGAAGGCACAGGTTCAACACTCCAACATATAGGCACAGGTAGAAACTTCTTCAACAAGACCTCCAAAGCACAGGAAATTAAAACAAGAATTAATAAGTGGGATAGCATTAAACCACAAAGCTTCTGCTCATCAAAGGAAACCATCAAGAGCCTAAAGAGAAAGCCTACAGAATGGGAGAAGATATTTGCAAGCTATCCCTCTGACAGAGGTCTAATATCTAGGATATACAAAGAACTTAAAAGGCTTTACACTAAGAAAACAAATAATCCGATCAAGAAGTGGGCAACTGAAATGAATAGATACTTCACAAAAGAAGAGATACAAATGGCCAATAGATACATGAAAAAATGTTCAACATCATTAACAATCAGGGAGATGCAAATCAAAACTACTCTAAGCTTTCATCTAACCCTAATTAGAATGGTAAGCATTAAGAAGTCAAACAACAACAAATGTTGGCGAGGATGTGGGGAAATGGGGACTCTTGTACACTGTTGGTGGGATTGCAACCACTATGGAGATCAGTGTGGAGATTCCTCAGAAAACTGGGAATGGATCCACCATATGATCCTGTTATACCACTACTGGTATCATACCAAAGGGATTGAAACCAGAAAACTACAGTAATATATGCATACCCATGTTCATAGCAGCACAATTCACAGTGGTCAAATTATGGAACCAACATAGGTGTCCATCAACAGATGAGTGGATTACAAAATTGTGGGAAATACACACAATGGAATTCTACTCAGCAATAAAGAAGAACAAAATAACATCATTTTCAAGAAAGTGGAAGGATCTGGAGAACATTAGGTCAAGTGAGATCAGTCAATCACAAAAAAAGAAGGGACATATGTTTTCATTAGTGTGTGCAACCTAGGGAGTAGTGGGGACACACAAGGGACTCCGGTTGATAATGGAGAACCCTCAGTGGGGCAAGGGAAGTGGTACAAGGGAAGGGGAAGGGCAAGAAAGAAGAGAATCAGTGGAATTACTATCATAAACAATATGTACATGTGAAAATATACCAAAATCATTCTTGGTACTTTATACAGTTGGGGAGAGGTGGGGGGAACACTAAGAGCTCTGTGCATGTATGTTAACACCAAATAGATATTCATTGCGATGTAAGACTCCAATGCACCAATAAAAGCACATTAAAAAAAAAACTCTTAAGGGACAAGAGAAAACAATCTATATGGATTCCAAATATGTATCCAGGGTGGAAAAATAGGGAAAGCTATTAAATGAGCTAATGTCGCTAGATCTCAATAAGACACAAGGAAAGATGGGTGGACAGAGCATTAAAGAGGCTGGGGATGCCTTCATTGTCTGGACTTTAACTTGCTGTGTAGCTTCTTCTAGATCTCTCTCTTTTGTGTGTGTGTGTGTGTGTGGTACTGAGGATTGAATCCAGGGACATTCTACCTCTGAGCTACATCCAGCCCTATTTTATTTTTATTTTTGAAACAGGGTCTTGCTAGGTTGATGAGAGTCTCACTACTTGCTGAGGCTGTCCTCAAACCTGCGATCCTCCTGTCTCAGCCTCCCAAGGACTGGGATTACAAGCGTATGCCACCATGCCCGGCTCTAGATCACTTTTGATTCTCAGTTTTTTGTTAAGTTTCATGAAGATAGAGGAACACAACCATGGAAGGGCTCATTGAGAATGATTCATGAAGGCAGGAGTGGAGGGGAAAGGGTCAGTAGGATGTGGCCTGGGTAAAGGTGAACCCTGGCTGGATTCATAGGAGCCACTGGCATTTAACCACTCAAGAGCTTTTCCCCTTGGTGTGTGTTGTGTGGGGGTTGTGAGAAGGGCAGCTATGAGCTCTTAGCAGGCAACATGCAGAGCAGCTGGGGAGGGGGCATGCCGTGGCCCAGGAAAGAGAATCAAGGGGAAGCCAAACAGCATCTATGACAACTGGCCACACATTTTCTTGTAAGAAGGTTTCTCTCTTACCCAAAATCAGGTACATGTGTATGACAAACCAATAACCCCAGGAAGATGCCCCCTGCGTCTCTTTTTTTCTGTTACCTTCTCATTACCTATTTTCCATAAATATCAGATTTATTCCCTGAATGACTACCTAGGGCCAGCAGGGTGAAAAGCTCTGGTCAAAAACTATGTATTAAGCATTTAGTTATGTAAATTTCAGGCCAAGATACAAAGCTAATAGTCAAGAAAAACTTGGAGTAGCCTTTCTCAAAGACAGCCCTTCATTCCCTAAAAGTTCTCCAGAAACAAAAGTCTCCCAAGCTAAATAACTGTCTGTTTGCGGCATACTGCATATTTTATTCCAACTGGGAGTTTCATCACAGACACTTTTTACAGTAATTAATTGGTTTTTTATTTCCCGCTTATTATCTGTCCCCCACTTGTTTATATGTGCTGCATGTGTGGGTGTCTGCCCTATTCACCACAGCATCCCTAATGTCTGGCTCAGTGCTTTGCTTATCATAGCTTTCAACAATTATTTGTTTAAAAAACTATTAATGAATGTATTGCTTTGAAAATTCCTGGAGGAACGAGACCTGTTTAATTTGTTTTTACAGTGTTCCCTAAATGAATTTATGCACAAGAAACTCCCCGCCCACTCAGAGCCCCCATCTGGAATATATTTGGGGTAATACTAACTTAGAGCAAGAAAAGATAAGTTAATACAGGTCGGGATTTTATCTTTGTATGTGTAGTGATTGTGCAGGACATGCATCCTTTGCTCTTCCCCAAATCCATTCTTCACCCTCCTGTATTCTGACTTCAATGGGCTACAGCATCTGGGCTCCATTGCCCTCTGGTTTCTGGTTGGATTTAGACAAGAGACAATGCAAGAGATCAAAGGGCAGGAAGAGAGAGGGGTCAGAGAATATCTGTCTTGTTCTCTTTGCTCCAAAACTTAGAGTGACCTAGAAGCAGCAATGTCCTTCCATGATGATTGCTCCTGTCCTGTGGACCTCCCTCCACTCTTTCAGCTCTCCCAGGCTCCAATAACATGATAACACGTACCTTCCCTTCGCCCATCAGGTCTCAGATTGGTAATCACTTCCCTGGTACTATCCTTGGGATCCTTAACTTTGCCTGTAAGTTTCCTTGAACACACCCAAGCCTCTGTGAAGAGTTCTTTCATTATGACCTCACCAGAAATTCATGACGGTATGCCTTCTATTTTCCATGGGTCCTCTGACTACTTCACTGATGGCTTCGCTTCCCCAGTGTGGAATGTACTGCCCAGGGGACACTGAAATACCTTCCAGAGTCAGAGCCTCACATGGCAGTTTTGTTATTTGGGTTGAGGTTGTATGAATTCCCTGAATTTCATCCACATCTATGCCAGTTAGTACAAAAATAAACCCCAGAGCGAAAGAAAAGTACTCTTATGAGTTATCTATCTTTCTAGTTCAGAGCTGGGAGGTGAACTCTGTAGTAGATTTAATCTATTATTCTTCACACATATTTTGAGCTTCAAAGAAAATACGAATGTATTCCTCAGGGCCATCAATCCTCATTTCAATATAGCTCAGGACATGGTGGGCACTCATTGCACATTAATTCAATTCACATTCTCATTTAGATGATGGCCACAGCTGCTGAGGGTAGACAAAGTGGAGGCACCGTCCATTAGCATCAGACTAAAGGGTAACATTTGGTAGCATGGTGAACAAAGGCAAAGAGGGGCACATTTGTGAAAAGAAAGTATCAATCCCCAGGTGTAATGTTCAGCATCCTTCTGCAACATGAAGGTTAGACTCATATGTTTACTTTTTATGATTACAGGCCTGACAACAATTAGGCTCTGTTCAATGGTGGTAGACTAATACATAGTATTACCTAAGAGCATACGCCCTATGCATAGGGCTGATTATGACACTGCATGAAGTGCTGGTTTTCTAACTAGCTCTAGTAGGTTTATTTGCCTTAGAAATCAATGGAGATGAAATTCAGCAAATCAAATAATGTTGCAAAATAAGATTCCCTAAAATGCATGGCTAGAAAACTTCCCATTCTGATGATGGGGTTATAGAAATCTGATGCTCTGCAGAGGCCCCCACTGGATACCATGAGCAGTAAGAGCGTTGTGACAAGGGGAACAACACTGTTGTCCCTCGGTGTCCCTGTCTGGGCAGCTACACTTGTGATGGAAATAATGATAGCCCAGTTCTGTGCCTTCTTATAGTTATTTATTTTTAGTAATCATTTGTTTATGTGACTAGCTCCTCACAGTATTAGTTTCTTGAAAGCTTGTCTCTGATCTTTTTCTTGTCCTATGAGCTGACTCTTCTCTGAATGACTGAGAGTGGAGATGACCAGTCTTCCAGGGAAAGCCCAGTTCTAGTTTTTTATTTCCTCGAGAAAAATGACATGAGAATGCACAAGACATTCTTCAGTGTCTGAATTATGCCATCTAAACAGCATCTGCAGGGTATCAAGTCAGGATATCAACAGTTATCCAGCCTGGCCGAGAGGCGGCCACTCTTCCACAGTGAGGTCAGGACTAGGCCCGTACTAGCCTCCCTTCACACGTGGAGGCCACCACCCCTGTATCTCTTCAGCATTGTCTGCTTTTGAATGGACAATGTGTAGCCAGAGAATCTCAAAACCCTTGTTTCTTTTTTTTTTTCATTGCGGTACCGGGGATTGAATGCAGGGGTGTTCTACCTCCGCGCTATGCCCCCGGCCCTATTTTTTATACTTTATTTTGAAACCGGGTCTCACGAAGTTGTGGAGGGCCTCACTAAGGAGAGAGAGAGAGAGAGACAGGGAGAGGGAGAGAGAGAGAGAGAGAGAGAGAGAGAGAGAGAGAGAGAGAGAGAGAGAGAGAGAGGGAGAGAGAGAGAGAG
>PVJS01023330.1:8891-29815 GCA_004027185.1 Glis glis | reverse complement strand
AAAATAGGGCTGGGGGTGTAGCTCGGAGGTAGAATGTCCCTGGGTTCAATCCCCAGTACCACACACACAAAAAAAAGAATATAAAAACTAATGTCAGCCATGTGTGGTGGCACACGCTTGTAATCCCAGTACTTGGGAGGCTGACACAGGAGGATCACAGGTTCGAAGCCAGCCTTGGCAACTTAGTGAGGCCCTCCACAACTTAGTGAGACCCTGTTTCCAAATTAAAAAAAAAAAAAATGGGCTGGGGTATAACTTGGAGGTAGAATGCCTCTGGGTTCAATCCCCAGTACCAAAACAGAAAAAAAAAAAAACCCAAATGACTGGTTATTGACTAATAATTTATAAAATATAAGCTATTTTTTTGTGTGGTTCTGGGGACTGCACCCAGGAGTATTCTATTGCTGAGCTACACCCCAGCCCTTTAATTATTTAATTTTGAGACAGGGTCTTGCTAAATTACCAAGCACTGGCATGGAACCAGCCTCTTCCTGTCTCAGCCTCCTAAGCACTGGAATTACAGGCATGCGCCAGGGCACCCAGCTAAACTATTTTAATAAATTCGAAGGCAATCCTTAGGAGAAAAACCGGCTTTGCTTCCTTAAACATCACTATAGAAAATAAACACATGTGGAGAGACTTAGAAAACAGCAAGAAATGAAAACTATAAAATAAATGACAGAAGACCAAACACATCAGCTATCACACCAGAGATAGAACAGTTTAAATCCCAGCCGGAGTGGAGGCGCTGCAGTTTTGGGGACAGATCCTTGTGCTTCCAGGCTTTTCTTAAAGCTGAACCTTGGGCCCAGTTGTCTTCCCCTTCCTAATTGAAGCTAAGGCCGACTCCTTCCTTCTGGCTGTCCTCCGGCCCGCCTGGTGCTCCAGCAGTGATTCAGGCACGCGTGTGCGCTGGGTGTACCCACCTCACGCCCTCTCACCCCGGGACGCAGCGTGGGCTCGGGCCAGGCTTTACGCCAGGCACTTGGCACCGGGTGAAAGCCTTCAAACCCTCAAGGGGTGTAACGTGTATCTTTCCTCCTCGCGCCTCCTCCGGGAGGTGAGCCTTAGCGAGCAGCAAGTTTCAAATCAGCTCGGTGTGCTGACTGGCCCTCGCGCCTCCCACAGTCCTGCCTGCGGTCCCCGCTCCCGGACCGGTCTTTCCCTTGGGGTCGGATCCACCCGCGACAGCTCGTCCGGCCCCACCTTGCAGACTTGCTTCGGGTCTCTGTGTTTGCCTCCCAAACGGCAGGCGCGCGAGAGGAATGGGGCTCGGAATCCGGAGCCCCTTCCTCAAGCCAGAGGGGCTCGCTTTCCCCTCCAAAGATAAGGAATTCAGGGAGGGCGCGGTCCCACTGGATTTGATGAGCCCAAGGGCTTGGGAGGGCGTGTAACAGGCGACAAGCCGAGGGACGCGGGCGACTTGTGGCGCCCAGAAGCGGTGAGACAGAAGGATCCCACGTGCGGTCGAGGGCACAGCGACTAAAGGGTTAAGGCGCCGCGCCCCGCCCCAACCCGGGGATTGGCGGCCCCGGGGGGCGTGGCCGGAGGGCGGGCCCGTGTTTGCCGCAGCCGCTGGTGGGCGGGGCCCAGGCGGGAGCGGGAGGGGCGCGGAGCGGAGCCGGGCCCGCGCCGCGCGCCCCGCCGGGCGGGCTTCGGGCTGCGCCAGCTAGCCGGGCCGGTGGCACCTGCGTCGGAGGCCCTTCGCTGGACCCTGAGGCGGTGAGTGAGTGAGGCAGGTCCACTGCGGCGCCCCTCCCGGCTGCGACCGGCCGTCGCGTCCGCTGCACTGCGCGGCGCGTCTGGCGGGATCAGGAGCTGGGGAGGGGTCGTGTCCCGCTGCTGGGGTCCCGAGGGGGAGGGGAGTGGGGATGAGGCCGATGATGTCATGGATGCTTCGCCCGGTCTGGGGGGAGGTGGCGGCCGGAGGGGGTGCGGCCCGGATTATGTCACCTCTTCCCTCCGCGCCCCGCCCCCCAGGGCCACACGTTGGTGGATAGCCCAAGAGAGGTACGGGCGGGATTTCCCCCACCACGGACACCTCCGAGCACCTCTGCAGATGGCCTGTGCCTGGGGTCTCTATCTGTTGGCGCTGTGTGCCGTGGGCTGCTGGTGAATGGCGACTCCCCTCACCCCCAAGCGGAGGCTCGTGTGTGCGCGCGTGTGTGTGCTCCGGGTGGGGGGATGCGCTGTCGGGCCCCTCAGTTCTGAAACACCGGCTTCAGCAGAGCCAGGATCTTCCCCTGCCGGTGCCCATGACTCCAAGGGAAGACGGACCTCCCCTCACACATCCCAACCAAGAAGTTCTGGAGATCACTGCACCCCCAAAGCCCTATAGTGCCCCTCGATTCCTTTCCTCCCTCGGTCCTTCATCCTGGAAGCTCTTCCTGGTTTCTCTGCCTGGATTCATTGCCTGTTTGCACCGCTCATAACTAGCATCCGCATGTACACCCACCCTGCATTTACTTGGTGCCAGGGCCCAGAACCTCTAGGACTCTTCCAAACGTACCCTAGGGCACCCACAGGCCAGTCCTGGGGAGGCCTCAGAGTGATATCTCCCTAGGGTATCCTAAGCTAAATCCTCCAAGACCCATGGGTATCAAGGATGCTGTCCTGAGAGACAGCATTTGGATTAGTTCTAGAAAGATGTGGGATAGCCACAGAAGGCTGACAGGAGGTTGTGTGTGGAGTGGAGAGGAACCCAGGTCACGGAGATATAGGATGGGCATCGGGAGAGGCCTTGGGGACCTGCTGCAAGCTCTGCTTGGTTCTGGAGGCCAAGAGGAATATGAAGCATTTTACCCATAATACATTTGCTTCTTAAAATTCCTGCAAGGTAGGTGTGAGGACTGGAGTTGAAATAACCTGCATGAGGTTCCAACCCTAATCAGTCCAGCTGTGATTTGCACTTGGAGCTGATGCCACCAGAACTCAGTCTTCTGCACTTGACTCTGCTCATGGAAGGATTTGGGCAGAGCAGGAACAAGATTGGCTTTGCCCTTTAGAGAGAATCCCCTGGCAGCAGCTAGGAAAGGGAGTGCAGAAGAAAGGCCAGAAGAAGGAGACCCAGGAAGGGTGCTGGCAGGAGGGGCTGCTGAGATCTTTAGGAGGTGGAATGGGCTTGGGGGCCTCTGAGACCTTAAGTTCCTGTCTTTGGAGAAGAGACAAGGTGGAGAGGGGCTGGGTGGTCACTGTGGGTTGAAGGGATGTGCAACCCCAAGGGAGAGTCCATTTGCCCCTTTGTGACTGTTAATACTATGTCACAGGCACCGAGGATTGATGGGACAGAAGCAGAGTCTGGCAACAGGCTGTCAGCCCAAGGTGGTGCCCTGAGGCTGCCTCCGCAGGCCACACTCTGTTACCTGGGCCAGTGCAGGACCCTGACCCACAGATGAAGCTCAGCCCTCCTCTTAGCTTAGTTCTTGACAGGGACAGGTATCCTTCCTCCTTGTCCTCCCAGCTCTCTGCCAGGGTTTTGAGAAAAGCAGCTGCACCAGTCCATGATGGGAGAGGCAAAGTGGGGGAATGCTTGCAAGGGGTTGACCATGACAGGTTAGAATTATGTCATGAAGCTCTTTGGGCTCCAGGGAGAGCTTCAGTAGGTTGAATCAAGGATTCCCCAGGTAGCGCACAGGGAAAGGAGGCTCAGGACAGAGTCATTTCTATCCAGGGCTCTGGGCATCCCTAGTGGAGAACCACACACACTCTACGAAAGCAGTGGGCAGAGTGGCATCATCTACCAACCCCAACCTCTGGTCAGATTCTCCCTTCTTGGACCTCAAAGAAGATGGTGCTGCATGTTTGTACTGCACCTTACAGTTTACAAAGCACCTTCCCAAACATCCCCGTCACTCCCAATCAACATGGCCACTTTTGAGGTTTCTTCCTACCCACACCCAGGCCTCTGGTGCAGTCCCCTTCCTAGCCCCTGCCTAGATCTTTAATCTCACTATATCTGCACAATGAAGTTTCTACCATGTTTAATTTTTAAAATTAAAAAAGCCCTGGGATCCCAAACCTCCTTAAATGGTGTCCTTCTCTGGCCTCTTTTAGCAGAGAACTCTGCCCTCTCTTCTTCTCTTTCTGTATCCTCCACCCCCGTGGTCTGCTTTTGCTTTGCACCACTTTTCTAAAACCATTGACACAGACACCAGTGATGTTTTCTGTTGCCAAATCCAGGGCACACTCTTCAATCCCAATTTTACCTGGCCCCTTTCTTTTTAACCCTGGGAGCTTCCCCCACATTTTTTTTGAGATGGAGTCTCACTGTGTTGCCAAGATTGGCATTGAACTCCTGAGCACACGTGGTCATGCCGAGTAGCTGGGACTACACCTGTACCACTGTGCCCAGCTTGCCCCCACACTCTTGAAGTCCCCCCCCCCCGACCTTCAGGGCCCAGCTTCTCCTGGCTTTCTTCCTGCTCCTGCACTGCCACCCAGACTTCTAGGGCTCTGCCACCCTAGCTGGATGCTGGGCCCACCCACACCCTTGGATGCTGACATTCTAGTCTCTCTCTCCACCCAGTGCCTCAGAGGTGTCTTTCTCTGGTCTTCCCCAAGGCACCTATTTCTCCCAATCTCCCACTGGTATGTTAAGGGTGTCACACCCATCCTGGTGTCATCCCAGACCAAACTCCCTCCTTGTCCCCGCCATTTGAACCCCAGCCGTATGAGATTTTGCCAGTTCCTCCCCTTCAAACTGCCCAGGTCTTCCCACTGGTTTCAAGCCTCAGGTCATTCAGGTTCCATCTCCCCAGTCCCAACAGCTCCCCACATTGCACCCGGAATGTGGAGCGAAGGGGGCCATGTTTAGGGTTAGAGGGGTAGTAGCATGCTGGAGTATGCTGGGGAGTGGAGGCAGAGCAGGGACTGGGGAGAGGCAACAGGGGCCTAGGGCACAACATCTCAGAGTGGTACATCTGCCCATCCTGCTCTTCAATGGTACCTTAGGTGCCGGTCTTGCCCCAGCCTAGCCCCAGCCTAGCCCCAGCCTTCATGTAGGGACAGACTGGCTGAAGGGACCGGGTGGAAACATGCTGTTCTCCATGCCTGTGGGGACAGACCTGAGAGAACAGAATTCTACAAGGCAGTGGACATGGCAGTAAACTTTCTCACCACCTAAGGCTGTGGTTCCTGATGTGGCCAGAAGACCCTGAAGGGCAAAAGTTTTGCAAGGCTCCCTCATTCTGGGGCAGGATAGGAAGGGCACAGCATTAGAACTGGGCATCTCATGCAAGGTAACTTAGACCCTTTTTTGTTTTGTTTTTGTAGTGCTGGGGATTGAACCCAGGGGCATTCTACCTCAGAACTACATCCCCAGCCCTATTTTAACTTTTTTTTTTTTTTTTTGGTACTGGGGATTGAACCCAGGAACATTCTACCTCCGAGATACACCCCCAGCCCTATTTTATTTTAATTTTTGAAATAGGGTCCCACTAAGTTGATGAGAGTCTGACTGCTTGCTGAGGCTGTCCAAGAACCTGCGATCCTCCTGTCTCAGCCTCCCAAGTACTGGGATTTCAAGTGTGGGTCACCACGACCAGCTGAGACCCTGTTTTAAAATATCAAGTAGGGCTGGGGGTGTTGCTCAGCGGTAGAATGCCCCTGGGTTCAATCCCCAGTACCAAAAACAAAACAACAACAAAAAACTGGGCATCTGGGTAGAAGACAGTCTACTAAAGGGACGGTGGGCCCCTTCACCTTAATAGGGAAGAACTCCCCCCTGCCCGGTTTCTGGTGGAACTGGGGGTTAAAGGCCTGAAGGGCACCTGTATTTGAGGGGCGCTGACATTGCCTGGCTGGATTATGCAGATTCCTGGGGCAGGTGTTCCCAGGTGCAGACTTGAGACAAAGGAACCAGGAAGTGGGGCCTCCCTGAACACAGGTAACCTGAGGCCCTGGTCTCCCGTTTTCTGTGGGTCGGCCTTGGGGGAGGAGGGCGCACACCCTCAGAACTGGCTCGGAGAACTTCACGGTGAACTGAGCAGGGTCAAGGTCCACAGGGAGCGGGGGATGGGTAATCCAGGAAGTCTTCCTGGTGGCAGTGCATTCTTCGCGGGGTTCCGCAGGCTCAGGATCCTCTGGGGCGCCGCTGGGTGCGGAGGCCCCGCCCCTCCCCCGCCCACCTGTGGGAAACGCAGGCCCGGAGGGAGGCTTCGCCTGCGCTGGCGGCGCTGCGTCCCTGCCCGGGCCTGGGCCAGCCCGGGGACCTCGGCGGAGCACTGCCCTCGGGGAGGGGGCCCTCTCGAACCAGGCCCCTGTGGAGCCGAGTTGGGAAGACCTGGGGGAGGGCGCCCGGGCCAGCCGCTGCAGCCCCGGGCCGCGTCCGTCCCCCGGTCCGCGTGCGCATGGCACCGCCCCCCGCGCCCCCCGCGCCCCCCGCGCCCGCCGCAGCGGCAGCCCCGCCCACCCCGCTACCCGGTTCCCTACCGCGTCCGCCGCCTCCCGGCGCCTGGTGCGCGGCAGCTCGGTGAGGTAGGTCCTTCGTTCCTCCCATTTCGCAGAGGAGAAAACTGCAGTCCGGGATGGCTCGGTCAGCCCGTCCAAAGTCGCGCAGCTGGTTCGGGCTGAGCCCCGACTGCGAGTGTGAGCCACATGGCCCCTGCAGACCGGGCCTCGGAGGGTCCCAGGCTTGAGGACCCGTCGGCCCCCCACCCCCTTGGAAAGGCAAGGAGAGAAGCCTGCGCCGGCAGTGAGCTTCCGCTTCGCCCTTGACTGCAACACCTAGGGTAGGGGGCTGGGAAGGACCCCACCCTCAATGTATGGATAGGGTTATTTTATCTCTCGCCCTCCCATATAATTTGCGAAGTTCCTATTGGATTCCGGTGCTGCTCTCCCCTAACCCCATCGCCCCAGCCCACGAGGTTGGGATATAGCGGCCCCACCCCAGGGTAAAGAACCCCTAAATTCTGGGAGTTGCAGCGAAAAGTTAAGAGGGTCCGAGTCTGGGAGGCTCACGGGTGAGGTGGGGTTGAGGCAGACTTTGAGGAGTGAGGTGCTGAGCTGAGCACAGCTGAGAGGGGATGTGCCCCCCCATAACCCATTAGCCCTCTTACCCAGCCCTATTCCCAGACCTTGGATGCCAGGGAAGGGGATGCTGAGGGACAGCGGGGGCTGGGGTGGTGGGAGTGGGGGTGGGTCTGACCTCTGCCTTCCCACCTGTGCCCACAGTGCCGTCCTGGCTTAGTCATGGCGAAGCTGGAGACGCTGCCCGTGCGTGCTGACCCCGGGAGGGATCCCCTCCTGGCCTTTGCCCCACGGCCCTCTGAGCTTGGGCCCCCAGACCCCCGCCTGGCCATGGGCAGTGGGGTGGCCCATGCCCAAGAGTTCACCATGAAGAGCGTGGGCACCCGCACAGGGGGTGGGGGCAGCCAGGGCAGTTTCCCCGGCCCCCGAGGCAGTGGCAGTGGGGCCAGCAGGGAGAGACCGGGCCGCTACCCCTCCGAGGACAAGGCTCTCGCCAACTCCCTCTACCTCAACGGCGAGCTGCGGGGCAGTGACCACACAGATGTCTGCGGCAACGTGGTGGGCAGCAGTGGCGGGAGCAGCAGCAGTGGCGGCAGTGACAAGGCTCCACCACAGTACCGTGAGCCCAGCCACCCACCCAAGCTCCTGGCCACCTCTGGCAAACTAGACCAGGTTGGTCCCCAGGGCCTGAGCCCTCACAGCCTCTGTTGGGGTGGGAAGTGGCCCAGAGAGCAGGGTGAGTTGGGTCCTGGAGGCCAGGATGGAAGCTGAATGGAAGAGCTGTGGGGGCCCCTGAGAGCCAGTTCCAGCGGGTCAATCCAGGATGGCGATCCGGCTGGGGGGATACCTGGTGGAAACCCAGCTGGGCAGTGGGGATGAGGCGGGAGCCAAGCCTAAGGCCTTGTTCTGATGCCCACTCCCCCTTCCTTCCTTTTATGCAGTGCTCAGAGCCACTAGTTCGGCCGTCAGCCTTCAAGCCTGTTGTACCCAAGAATTTTCATTCCATGCAGAACTTGTGTCCCCCACAGACCAATGGGACCCCGGAGGGACGACAGGGCCCTGGTGGCCTCAAGGGTGGACTAGAAAAATCTCGGACCATGACCCCAGCAGGCGGAAGTGGGGGCGGCCTCTCAGACTCAGGCCGAAATTCACTCACAAGCCTGCCCACCTACAGCTCCAGCTACAGCCAGCACCTGGCACCCCTCAGCGCGTCCACCAGCCACATCAACCGCATTGGCACTGCCAGCTATGGGAGTGGCAGCAGCGGAGGGGGGTCGGGCTACCAGGACCTGGGGACCTCTGACAGTGGGCGGGCTTCCAGCAAGAGTGGGTCATCATCATCCATGGGGCGGCCAGGCCACCTGGGATCTGGGGAGGGCGGAGGTGGAGGCCTGCCATTTGCCGCCTGCTCGCCACCCTCGCCTAGTGCGCTGATCCAGGAGCTGGAGGAGCGGCTGTGGGAGAAGGAGCAGGAGGTGGCAGCTCTGCGGCGCAGCCTGGAGCAGAGCGAGGCAGCCGTGGCCCAGGTGCTGGAGGAGCGGCAGAAGGCGTGGGAGCGGGAGCTGGCCGAGCTGCGCCAGGGCTGCAGCGGGAAGCTGCAGCAGGTGGCTCGCCGTGCCCAGCGTGCCCAGCAAGGCCTTCAGCTGCAGGTGCTGCGGCTGCAGCAGGACAAGAAGCAACTGCAGGAGGAGGCGGCCCGGCTGATGCGGCAGCGAGAAGAGCTAGAGGACAAGGTGGCCGCCTGCCAGAAGGAGCAGGCCGACTTCCTGCCCCGGATGGAGGAAACCAAGTGGGAGGTGCGGTCTCGGGGCTCCAGCCTTCCCCCTCTGTCTCCCCTTCTTCTGTTCCTTGGAGAACCCCAGAGCAGTAGCCCGCCACTATCACAAGGGAGAGAGAAAGGAGTAGGGGGACCAATCAACTTGGAGTGTCTAAGGATGGGAGGCTGTCCCTGGGCTGTGTGAGATGAGCCATGTCTGTCCTGAGTCTGATAGGAAGCCCCACGTGTCATTCCAGCCCAGTCTGATTTGGGGCTGGGCCTGAGTCCTGGGGAAGCTTGGTGCCTCTGGCTTTGGATCTGGGACCCGGGTTGGGGTGAGCAGAGCGCTGCCTTTACCCTGGCTTCTTCTCCTCTCACCTGCCCCTGCCCAGGTGTGCCAGAAGGCTGGTGAGATCTCCCTCCTGAAGCAGCAGCTGAAGGACTCGCAGGCCGATGTGTCCCAGAAGCTGAGTGAGATCGTGGGGCTGCGCTCGCAGCTGCGGGAGGGCCGGGCCTCGCTGAGGGAGAAGGAGGAGCAGCTGCTCAGCCTGAGGGACTCCTTCGGCAGCAAACAGGCCAGCCTAGAGCTGGGTGAGGGCGAGCTGCCCACCACCTGCCTCAAGCCTGCGCTGACCCCCGTGGACCCAGCTGAGCCACAGGAGGTGCTGGCCACCTGCGAGAGTGACGAGGCCAAGATGCGCCGTCAGGCTGGGGTGGTGGCCGCTGCCTCCTTGGTTTCCATGGACGGGGAGGTGGATGCTGGAGGGGAGAGTGGGACACGGGCCCTGCGGCGGGAGGTGGGGCGGCTGCAAGCTGAGCTGGCAGCTGAGCGGCGGGCCCGGGAGCGCCAGGGTGCCAGCTTCGCAGAGGAGCGCCGCGTGTGGCTGGAGGAGAAGGAGAAGGTCATCGAGTACCAGAAGCAGTTGCAGCTGAGTTATGTGGAGATGTACCAGCGCAACCAGCAGCTGGAGCGGAGGCTGCGGGAGCGCGGGGCATCGGGGGGTGCAAGCACACCTACCCCCCAACATGGTGAGGAGAAGAAGGCCTGGACCCCCTCCCGCCTTGAGCGCATTGAGTCCACAGAAATCTGATCCTCCATCTGGGCACGCTGCCTTCTGACAAATGCCGTGTCTTGAAGGCGAGAGTCCCCAGTGTCCCCTCCATCTCCCTTCCCCACATGCCCCATCTCCCCAGACCAAAGAGGTTCTCAAAGCAGCTGTGACCAGGCTCCTCCCTGCCCCCTCACACCCTCCTGCCTCCGGCATTGCCCCTGTGGCAGCCATCCTGGCCCTCCCAAGGAGGGCCCAGGGAGGGCAGTGTGTGTGGCTTGAGGGCCCAGGCAGCAGGAAGCATGCTCCCTTTCTGGGCAGCCCCTGTTGGAGATGGAGGCGGCCGGCCTGCAGTGCCGTGAGGTGCCCCCGCCCCTCTGGGGGTCTGGGCTGCTGCTGTTGACCACTTGTGTTCAGTGATGCTCTCTGTGCCCCCCTCCTAGGCCTTGGAGCCTGAGGGGGCCTGCGTGGGTCTGCCGAGGCCGACAGACCCTGGGCTCCTGGCCTCTCTCCTTCCTGTGGTGTTCTCCCTCCCTGGGCAGCTTGGCAGGATGAGCGGGAGCAGATGGCCTGCCTGTGGTTGAGAGGGCTACCTGCCTGGCCCCTCCCCCCCAAGGTCTCTTGGGCTCAGGCCTTAGAGCCTGGCCTGGTCCTTAGTGTGTGTCCCTACGTGTGTGTTGGGGAAGGGAGGGCTGGGACTGAAAGCTTAGTGCCCCCCGGGAGATCTGTCCTCCTGTTCTTGCAAAGGGTCACCTGGAGCTTCTACTTTCCCCCTTCTAGCCAGGATCCTGCAGGGCAGGAGCCCTAGCTGCCTGGCTGACCCCACACCCAGGGCCACTGTTCGGCTCTGTCTACAGCTATTAAGTGCTACCTGCCTCTCAGGCACTCCCCTCACCCGGTTTCTGAGGTCAGATGAGTGTCTGTGACGTCTTCCTGTGTCCTCCCTCACTCGCTTCCCCAGCCGCCCACTTTCATGCTCAGAACATCATCTTCCCAGGCTGCTTCTTCCCCAAAGTCTCACCTTAACTTCTAGTAGGAAATTCTGCTTGACCGTTGGTGCACTGCCCGCTTCCCAGCTCCACTGGCCCAAGTCTGAGCCTGTGGCCCTTGTTTCGGGGGCCTGGGGAGGGTTGGATGTGATTGCCCTTGGAGAACAAGGCTGACCTGAGAGGAACACTGACCCCTTGGTTTCTTGCCAAGCTCTGAGTTGGCTCCGTATTTGCCCAGGGAGGCCTGGCATGGCTATCGGGAGGGGCTGGGACAGCCAATGCCACTTCCTTCTCTCGGGACCCTCTCAGAGTCTATCTCCCTAAGACAGGAAGGGAAATCCTAATTTCCCTTCCAAGAAAGCAAATTTCTAATTCACCAGCAATAAAAATCAGAGGAGGCTTGGCCCTCAGCCCCTGTATTTCTCTTTTTCACTCTTTCTTCCACCCCCAAGATTGAGTTTGGGGGACAGGGTGGAGAGAGCGGACAACTACTGTGAGAAAGTTCCCTAGTACCTGACCAGCCTCCTCCCATGACTGGTGACTGTTTAATGAGCTGTGCAGCCCCCACAGAAATAGGAGTGCCCTGTGTGGCCTCTTAACTCCTGCACAGCCCCTTCTGGGTGGTCCTCACCAGCTGGGTGGGAGGCCACCCTGGCAATCACTGCCCACTCCGCACCCCTCACTGCCCCTGCCCCTGGGCCTTGGCCCGGGCCACAGGGGCTGGGAAAAGAGAAGGCATTAGTAGGGAAAAAAAAAAAAAACTAGAAAAAAATATGAACAGACTCAGCTTTGGGATGTCCAACCACAAAATAAATTATATATAAATATATATAAATATATATCTCTACTATATGTGATGGAAAGACTTCGTTTTCCTTTCCCAAAGAAATAAAATGGAGAAAGCCTCTTGAATGGCATTCTATGGGCTGCTTGCGTCTTTGCAGGTTGGGAGCTGAGGCCTGGGGGTGGGGGGTGGAGGGCAGAGCTGGAGTAAACATTTCCCCGAGGAGGCTGAGACCAGAGGTGCTCACTGGGCCGTGCAAGAGGTTGGCTCAAAGCCCAAGCTCCTCCACATTGCCCAGGAGGAGGAGTGGTTCCACATTTCTGCCCAGTGGTGCTTTCTCTTCAGCAGAGACCGTCATTTACAAAGGATTTCAAGCTGGCTCCAGCTCAGAATCTGGACACCAGGCTGCTGGCCAGAAGGAAGGTGATGCAGGATGCGAGATGCAGCCCGCAGTCACTTGAGCCACCTTGACAATGATTGGTGATGTTCGAGGACAGAATACAGAGAAGTGAAGGCCGAGGGTCTGGGAGTATAGCTCAGTGGTAGAGTACTTGCCTAGCATGCACTAGGCCATGGTGTTCAGTCCCCAGTGTGTGTACGCACGTGCGCACACACACACAAGTGAAAGTTGAAGACAAGTTTACAGTTAGTGGCAAAAGGACCCAAGCATTGCTGCACAGTAGTAATCTGTCCTTTCATGATAATTCCTTCTGTCCTCAAAAAGCCCTGGTAAACCAGGCGTGGTGGCACACGCCTATAGTCCCAGTACTTGGGAGGCTAAAACAGGAAGATCGCAGGTTCTAGGCCAGACTCAGCAACGCAGCAAGACTGTTTCAAAACAAAAAATAGCCAGGCTTGGTAGTGCACACCTGTAATCCCAGTACTTGGGAGGCTGAGACCACAGGATCCGGGTTTGCAGCCAGCCTCAGCTACTTAGTAAGACCCTGTTTCAAAATCAAGAATAAAAAAAAGGGGGGGCTGAGGGTGTAGCTTGGAGGTAGAATGCCCCTGGGTTCAATCCCCAGTACCAAAAAAAAAAAAAAAAAGCCAGTCTCAGCAATTTAGTGAGGCACATATCAATTTAGCAAGACCCTGTTTCCAAATAAATATGGCTGGGGGTGCCCTTGGGTTCAAGCCCCAGCACCACCACCACCAAAAAAAAAAAAAAAAAAAAAAAAAAAGCTGGGGTGTAGCTTGGAGGTAGAATGCCCCTGGGTTCAATCCCCAGTAATGAAAAAAAGAAAAAAAAAGCCCGCAGAACTAAGAATGCATTTTTCCAAGCATGCTAGCACATGCCTACAATTGCAGTATTTGGGAGGCTGAGACAAGATCACAGGTTTGAGGCTGTGCGTGGTAATTTAGAGAGACCCTGTTTCAAAATAAACAGTGAAAAGGGCCAGGAGTGTAGCTCAGCTGTAGAACACCCCTGGGTTCAGTCCCCAGTACCACAACACACACACAACTCGTTTTGCTGTAACACAACCTGACTTACAGGACTTTAAAGAGCAGTTTATTTTTCCTCCTCTGACAAGAAGTCTGGATGTGGGTGTCGCAGGTGGTAGTGTAGGTTCATTCATCGTGGACTTACACTTTTCATCCTCCCACTCTTAATTCTCACTTGTTTCCTCCTTGCCACAAGGTGGCTGCCACCGCTTTGCTTTCCCAGAACGCTGTCAGCGCCCTTCCCTTTAAGTCTTGTTGGCCAGAACTGAAACACATGCTCCTCCCACTTCAAGGGAGATTGGGAAATTGAGTATTTGGCAAAGAGAAACAGGACTGTCAGGGTTTCCAGGGAGTAATTCTGGTTCATCCCCTGGGGACGGCTCTCTGCTGTCTGGGGTTCTGCTGGCAAAGGCAGTATTGTCATTAAAGTATTCCCTGGTCTGGCCTGTTGAGAGAACCCTCCCTAAGCAGGGGGATCAGTGCTCTGAGGCCCCAGATTGTCACACGGAGGCAAACTGCCCTCAGGAGCTCAGGAGTTGGGATGCCAGGCTTGGCCTCCTTGTGGGGTCATGGGACATGTCTTCTCTACATTGATTTTGTCTCCCCCACAAGATGGTACCCTGAAGGGAGCATAATTTCTTAGGTCCCCTTAGGGTGACTGGACCTGTAGCTCAAGTATCACCAAGGTATGAAGACCCTGATCAGCGACTCTCAAATGCCTTCAAGAATGGCAGTCTGATGCCAGGTGTGGTGGTGCAGGCTTGTAATCCCAGTACTTGGTAGGCCAAGATAGGAGGATTGCAGGTTTGAGGACAGCCTCAGCTACTTAGTGAAGCCCTCCACAACTTAGTGAGACCCTGTTTCAAAATAAAGACTAAAGAGCCGGGTGTGGTGGTGCGTGCTTGTAATCCCAGTACTTGGGAGGCGGAGACCGGAGGATCCGGGTTCGCGGCCAGCCTAAGCTACTTAGTGAGGCCCTCTGCAACTTCGTGAGACCCGGCTTCAAAATAAAGTATAAAAAATAGGGCCGGGGGTGTAGCTCGGAGGTAGAATGCCCCTGGATTCAATCCCTGGTACCACAAAAAAAAAAAAAAGACTAAAAATAGGGCTGGGGTTGTAGCTCGGAGGTAGAATGCCCCGGGTTCAATCCCCAGTGCCACACACACACACACACACACACAAAAGAATGGCAGTCTGAGTTGAGTGTGGTGGCACATACCTGTAATCCCAGTACTTGGGAGGCTGGGACAGGAGGATCACAAGTTCGAGGCCAGCCTCAGCAACCTAGTGAGACCCTGTTTTAAAACAAAAACAAAAAATAAATAGGGTTGGGGTGTAGCTCGAAGGTAGAATGCCTCTGGGTTCAATATCCAGTACCAATAAAACAAACAAACAAATAAATATAAAAGAATGGCAGTCTGGTGCCAGGCCTTCCTGACAGGTAGAAGCTGAGTAGAGTTTCTTTCTTGCCTATGTGCCCATACCAACTCAGTTGTGAGCCCTCCCTACTAAGGGAAGTGGAAGATCACGCTGGCTCGTCTACCACAGCTCTGCCCTCCTCAAGTTCAAGTTCAATGGTTTGTCTATCCATCACTAATTCTTCTCCTGAGAGCCCTTTAGCGATACACCTCTATTATAAATGCCCTATTATCCTTACTGTACAGATGCTTAGAGAGTTTAAGTGAATTCCCAATGGCCATAAAACCCTGAGTGGGATCCTGGGATTCGAACCCGTGTCTGTGCTGATCAGTTATTTCCAGAGCGATCCATCCAAGCTAGTAGTCCCTCTGTAGGTCCTAGATTCCTTCAGCCTCTCGGTCGTCGTCCTCCAGTGGAGGAATGTCCTTGGAAAACGCGGATGGAGAGTTTTGAGCCTCGGCCGCACCCGTCACCGCGCAGCAGGCGGAAGTCGCGGGCAGTTGGCCGGAAGTGGGGCTGTGCGGCCGGTGTTGCTGGAGGTGTCCGCGCGTCGCTGCAGCCCGCGGTGTCCGGCCCTCGCCAGGCGCAGGTGAGTGGTGGCGGCGGCCGCTCTGCGCGCTCGCCACCGCCCTGGCCCCGGGCTCTGCCGCCCGCCCTCCCGGTCGGCCCCGGCCCGCGAGCGCCGAGGCCCCGTGCACCGCTTCCGCCGGCGCCTCTCGGAGGCCGTGCTCTAGAGGGGACCGTGGCGACCCTCGCCACTCGGGACTGCTTTAGACTTGGGCCGGAGACTTAGCTGAACCTGGGACGCCCCTCCCCCGTGGTGCGGCGATCCTAACAGTGCGCGTCTCAGGGCTGTTGGGAGAATGCATGAGACAGTCGGCCGCCCCTCTGGTCGCACGTTAATGAGCATGCGAATCACTTGGAGGTTCTGATTCTGCAGGTCTGGGGTGTAGCCTGAGGTGCTGTGTCCAACCAACTTCCAGCAGACCACTTTGAGCAGCAAGGAAAGCCGTACAGTATTTTGCTTAGTACTTGGGCTGGGGTGAGTTTTCAGTAAATACCAATATGCATTATGCCTTTTCCCCATTTTTAGCAGTGTCTGGCTGCACAAGCCTAACTCAAGGTAGTATTGTTGTCCTCTCCCTCCTTTCTCTCCAGGGGTAGGAAATAATTGCTCTCTTTTTGTGTGCACATCATGACATTTCTGACCTGACTCAGAAGGAGCCCATATAACAGTTATGCCTCTCAGGTGCCACTTCCTCTCTCACTCACTGTAGATCCTGTGGAGCTCATGACCAAGTGCTTTAGCATAGACTGTGGTTGATGTTTTGTGCTCCAGTCATGTTTCCTGCACTTTGGGCACTCTGAGTAGTAAGAACAACTGCCTTTCTAGAGCTAGGCTGTACACTTCAGTGCCTCGAATGTACTTGGACAAGCCCTCGGGTGATTTGCTCCTGCCTGGTAGACCAAAAATAAAATCTGAAGACTCTGCTGTATCATACAGCTGAGAGAGTGAGGCCTTTGACAGTTATGCAGGACTGATGTTGTTTATTTTTTGGTACTAGGGATTGAACCCAGGGCCATTCTACCTCTGAGCTACACCCCCAACCCTTTTTATTTTTTTGAAACAGGGTCTCACTAGGTTGCTGAGGCTGGCCTGGAACCTGCAATCTTCCTGTCTTAGCCTCTCATGTACTGGGATCACAGGTGTGTGCCACTGTGCTTAGCTAGGACTGATGTTTGTCTGTCAATGTGGTTTTTTTCCCTATTTAGTGGTTTATTTTTCTGGTCACCAACAAGGCTTTGCTATTCTTCATGTAAATAAGTCAACTTTGATATAAAAGAGTTCTGAAGTTCCTCCTTTGCTTGTCTAAAATACTATACTGTGCAGCCTTGCAAATTGGAAAAGCAGAGCTGGGCGTGGTGGCTCACGCCTGTAATCCCAGTACTTGGGAGGCTGAGACAGGAGGATCACAGGTTCACGTCCAACCTCAGCTGCTTAGTGAGGCCCTCCGCAACTTAGTGAGACCCTGTTTCAAAATAAAGAATAAAAAATAGGGCTGGGGGTGGACCTCGGAAGTAGAATGCCCCTGGGTTCAATCCGCAGTACGGCAAAAAAAAAAAAAAAATTGGAAAAGCAGGTAAAACAGAGTGTGCCCCAGCTGTGACAGGTATTCAGACCATTTATTTGGGAATTTTTTTCTCATGACTGTGGGTGTACTTCTCTTTTTGCCTGGATTTTGTCATTCTTCTAGTAGTCCCATTTATTTATTTATTTATTTATTTTTTGTGGTACCGGGGATTGAATGCAGGGGCGTTCTACCTCCGCGCTACGCCCCCGGCCCTATTTTTTTTTTATGCTTTTATTTTTGTTTTTTTCTTTTTTTGTTTTTTTTTGCGGTACCGGGGATTGAACGCAGGGGCGTTCTACCTCTGCGCTACACCCCCAGCCCTATTTTTTATACTTTATTTTGAAACCGGGTCTCACAAAGTTGCGGAGGGCCTCACTAAGGAGAGAGAAAGAGCTGAGGCTGGCCGCAAACCCGGATCCTCCGGTCTCCACCTCCCAAAGTACTGGGATTACAAGTGTGCGTCACCACGCCCGGCCATGCTTTTATTTTTGAAACCGGGTCTCACGAAGTTGCGGAGGGCCTCACTAAGTAGAGAGAGAGAGAGAGAGAGAGAGACAGATTATATATATATATTATATTATATATATAGATAGATAGATCGCGCGCGCATGCGCGCTGAGGTTGGCCGCGAACCCGGATCCTCCAGTCTCCGCCTCCCAAAGTACTGGGATTACAAGCGTGCGCCACCACGCCCGGCTAGTAGTCCCATTTAGATGGGCTAAGTGGATATGAGTGTCGGTTCCTGTTGTTATATGAAGATATTTTTCCAAAAACATGAAACCCTTTGAAAGAGGTGGCTCCAATAAGATTATCTGTGGCTTTGTCAGAGTATATCTACCTACACCCTTCTTTCCATTCTGAAAGAGTCATAGAGAGTCTTAGAAGGGGAGTGGAGCCTGGGCATGGTGGTGCACAGCTGTAATTCTGCTACTTAGGAGGCTGAGACTAGAGGATCGCAGGTTTGCGGCCAGCCTCAAACCAGCAGGAAACTTAGTGAGGCCCTATAAAACTTAGGCCCTTTTTCAAAATAAAAAGTAAAGTAAGCTGGGGGATGTAGCTCAGAAGCAGAGTGCCCCTGGGCTCAATCCCCAGTAGCACAAAAAGAATTAATAAATAAGGGTGTAGAGGGCTATAAAGGCTGAGAAAGTTTCACAGATGATTTGATGTACTATTATCTCTTCTATAAGCATAGAAACTAGAACAAAGAGGAGAGGATGGGTTACTACACTTTCTTGACTTGGCTTAGCTCTGTTTAATGATACTTATCTTGACCTAAACACCTTTGTGCCAGCTCTTAACCTTCCTAGTACTAATAGGCCCTTCTCTTGTAGGCTGTGCTCCTTTTTACTTTTTTTTTTTTTTTTTTGGCGGTACCGGGGATTGAACCCAGGGGCCTTCTACCTCCGTGCTGCACCCCCGGCCCTATTTTTTATACTTTATTTTGAGGCCGGGTCTCACGAAGTTGCGGAGGGCCTCACTAAGTAGAGAGAGAGAGACAGGGAGAGAGGGAGAGAGAGAGAGAGAGCTGAGACTGGCTGCGAACCCGGATCCTCCGGTCTCCGCCTCCCAAAGTACTGGGATTACAAGCGTGTGCCACCACGCCCGGCTCTCCTTTTTACTTTTGATACTGGGTATTGAACCTCCAGGAGCATTCTACCTTCAAGCTCCACCCCCAGCCCTTTTTAAAAAAAAATTTTTTTTTTTTTTTTGCGGTCTGAGGATTGAACCCAGGGATATTATACCTCCAAGCTACACCCCCAGCCCTATTTTTTATTCTTTATTTTGAAACAGGGTTTCACTAAATTGTGGAGGGCCTAAGTAGCTGAGGCTGGCCACAAACCTGGATCCTCCTGTCTTAGCCTCCCAAGTACTGGGATCACAAGCATGCACCACCACGCCCAGAAAAAAAATGTTTTGTTTTGAAGCAGTCTCACTAAATTCCTGAAGTCCTGGCTAAGTTGCTGAGGCTGACCTTGAACCTGTGAGCTTCCTGTCTCAACTTTCCAAGTACTAGAATTACTCACATGTGCCACTGTACCTGGCCTCCAACGCCCCCCCCCCGCTTTGTTTTGTTGTGGTGCTAGGTATTGAACCCAGGGGCATTCTACCTCCAAGCTACACCCCCAGCCTATTTTATATTTTTATTTGGAAACAGGGTCTTGCTAAGTTCTGAGAGCCTTGCTATATTGCTGAGGCTGACTTCTAACCTGTGATCCTCCTGTCTCACCCTCCCAAGTACTGGGATTACATGTGTGTGCCACCACGCCCAGCTCCCCCTCGCTTTTTTTGGTGGTACTGGGGATTAAACCCGGGCATTCTACCTCTGAGCTACATCCCCAGCCCTTTTTATTTTTTGTTTTGAAACAGAATCTTGCTAGGTGCTGAGAGTCTCACTAAGTTGCTGAGGCTTGTCTCAAGCCTTCAATCCTCCTGTCTCAGCCTCCCAAGTACTGCAGTTACAGACGTGTTCCACCATGCCCAGCTTGGCCTCAATCTTGAGATCCTCTTGCCTCAACCTCCTGAGAAGCTGGGATACAGGCATCCACCACCACACCTGGCTTAATGTGCATTTATTTGTTTATTTATTTTTGCAGTACTGGAGATTGAACCCAGGAGCACTCTCCCACTAAGCTACACTCCTAGTCCTTTTTATTTTTTATTTTGAGACAGGGTCTTGCTAAGTTGCTCAAGCTGGCCTAGAATTTTTGTGTCTGGCGTTTATTTGTTTTTGTGGTACTGAGGATTGAATCCAAGGGCATTCTACCTCCAAGCCACACCCCCAGCCCCCTTTTTTTTTGCGGGACTGGGGATTGAACCCAGGGGCATTCTACCTTCTAGCTATACCCCCAACCCTATTTTTTATTCTTGATTTTGAAACAGGGTCTTACTAAGTTTTGGAGGGCCTTACTAAGTAGCCAAGGCTGGCCGTGAACCTAGTTCCTCCTGTGTCAGCCTCCCAAGTACTGAGATTACAAGCATGTGCTACCATTCCTGGCTTATTTTTTTATTTGGAAACAGGGTCCCTCGCTAAGTTGCTTAGGCTGGCTTCAAACCTGGGATCCTCCTGTCTCAGCCTCCCTAGTACTGGGACTACAGGCATGTACCACTATGCCTGGCTCTGTAAAAGGAAATTAACTGAGCGGGATGTGATGGCACACGCCTGTAATCCCAATACTTGGGAAGCTGAGACAGGAGGATCACAGATTCAAGACCAGCCTCTGCAATGTAGCAAGGCCCTTAGCAACCTAGCAAGACTCTGTTTCAAAACAAAAATGTAAAAAGGTCTGAGGGTGCAGCTCAGAGGTATACTGCCTCTGGGTTCAAACTCTAGTACCCTCCCACCCACACACACAGTAAGTAAGTAAATAAAAATAAAAGGGGCTGGGGTGTATCTTGGAGGTAGAATGCTCCTAGGTTCAATCCCCAGTACCAAAAAAAAAAGGAAATTAACTGTATAGCTTCTTTGTAAGAAGGCTTTCTATTATATCTTTTTTTTTTTTTTAGTGCTGGGGATAGACCTGGGTTTGATTCCTAGTACATAAAGAAAGAAAAGAAAAGAAAGCAAGAGTATGGCAGAGTCAGTTTCATAGCCTCTCATGATTTCTATTATGGGAGAAAAATGGGCATTGTACTCACAGGCAGAATGAGGATATAATCAGCACCAGACTCAGCGGAAGCATCCCTAATCTGCCTCCTCCAGGGCAGTAGTGTGGCTGGCGTTCCCTGAACCCTGAGCCCAGCTTTGAGTGGCTTTCTCCTGTGTTGAAATTGAGCAGGCCCTTGGCCTTCTGCTTTCTTCCACCAGCATTTCTGCTTTTTCTTTCTTTCTCTCTCTCTTTTCTCTCTGTCTGTCTGTCTGTCTGTCTGTCTCTCTTTCTGTGGTACTGGGCAGGTCCTCTACCACTGAGCTACACGTACCCTCACTCAACATGAGTGAGTTTTTGAATGTATTTCTGCTTGCATGACTAACTCTATGATATTGATTCAAATTTTGTTTAAAGCACCCTGGAGCTGGGCGTGGTAGTGCACACCTGTCATCCCAGTGATTTAGGCTAAGGCGGGAGGATTGCAAGTTCAATGCCAGCCTGGGCAAATTAGCAAGACTCTGTCTCAGCCGGGCGTCTGGACCCACACTTGTAATCCCAGTACTTGGGAGGTGGAGACCGGAGGATCCGGGTTCGTGGCCAGCCTCAGCTACTTAGGCCCTCCGCAACTTAGTGAGACCTGGTTTCAAAATAAAGTATAAAAAATAGGGCCGGGGGTGTAGCGCGGAGATAGAACGCCCCTGTGTTCAATCCCCAGTACTGAAAAAAAAAATCAAAATAAAGTATAAAAAATAGGGCCGGGGGTATAGCTCGGAGGTAGAACCCCCCTGGGTTCAATCCC
>PVJS01023329.1:0-29714 GCA_004027185.1 Glis glis | reverse complement strand
GAAATCTCAGGGTAGTTTTGATTTGCATCTCTCTGATTGCTAATGATGTTGAACATTTTTTCATACATTTATGGGCCATTTGTATTTCTTCTTCTGTGAAGTGTCTATTCAGTTCACTTGCCCATTTTTTGATTGGGTTATTTGTTTTTTTAGTGGTGGTTTTTTTAAGTTCTCTGTATATTCTAGATATGAGTCCTCTATCAGAGGAGTAACTGGCAAAAATCTTCTCCCATTCTGTTGGCTCTCTGTTAAGGTTCTTGATTGTTTCCTTTGCTGCACAAAAACTCTTTAGTTTAATGCAATCCCACGTATTAGTCCTCATTTTAGTTTCCTGTGCCTTTGGGGTCTTGTTGATATTATACTTAGAAGATCCAACAAACTCAACCAAAAGGCTCATAGAACTGATCAACAAATTCAGCAAAGTGTCAGGATACAAAAGAAATATTAAAAAATCAGAAGCTTTTCTGTATGCCAACCATAAATCCACTGAAAAAGAAATCCAGAAGACATTTCCACTCACAATATCCCCCAAAACAATAAAATACTTGGGAATAAACCTAACCAAGGAGGTAAAAGACCTCTACAAGGAAAACTATAAAACATAGAAAAAAGAAATTGAAGAAGATCTTAGAAGATGGAAAGATCTCCCATGCTCTTGGGTAGGCAGAATATATATCATCAAAATGGCCATTCTCCCAAAAGTGCTCTACAGATTCAATGCAATACCCATTAAATTACCAAAGTCATTCTTCACTGACATAGAAAAATCTGTCCTTAAATTCATTTGGAACAACAAAAAACCCAGAATAGCCAAAGTAGTTCTCAGCAATAAGAACCACGCAGGAGGCATCACAATACCTGACTTCAAACTATACTACAAAGCCATAGTAATAAAAACAGCATGGTATTGGCAGAAAAGCAGATACATAGACCTATGGAGCAGAATAGAAGACTCTGCAACAAACCCACACACCTACAGCCAATTGATTTTTGACAAAGGGGCTAAAAACACCCAATGGAAAAAGGATAGCCTCTTCAACAAATGGTGCTGGCAAAACTGGCTAACCATATGCAGAAAAATAGAAATAAACCCCACTTTCTCACCCTGCACTAGAGTCAAGTCAAGATGGATCAAAGACCTAGAAATCAGACCAGAGACCTTGCAGCTACTCGAAGAGGGCATAGGCCCAACACTTCAACACATAGGCACAGGGAAAGACTTCCTCAACTGGACTGTCCTTCTATCCCAAAGCTTTCCATTATCTTGTCCCTCTCACCTGTAGCCAATAGATTCAATGGAAGCAGCTTAGGCTTTCCTTCCTTCAATTTTATTTTAAAATGTTTTTAGTACTGCAAAAAAAAATGTTTTTAGCTTCAGGTCCAGTGGTTGTTTTTCAAACTATTTAGCCTGCTGCCGGTAGTTGAGAGAACTTGTTCCAGGAACTGCTGCTTTTCTGGATAGTACCTTTAAGGATCCAATAAAGTCTTTTATTTCAGAGATCACTCAGTCTCAAGAGTTTTGGTTTAATACCACCAAATATGCATTCTTATACTATATGTGTAGATGCTCTGTGACCAATGACGGGGATACATCCCAATAAGCTTAGCATAAGTTGGAAATATAAACTGAAAATGCATTTAATGCACGTAATCTAATGGATATCCAGGCTTAGCCACACACTACACTATAGAGAATTGATATTTTTGTCTCATGAACACTGACTGGGAATTCACTGTAGCTGCTCAGTACCACAAGAGTATGGTTGGGTATATTGCTAGCTCCGAAAGGATCAAAACTCAAAGTACGATTTCTGCTGAGTGCTTATTGATTTTGCATCATCTTAATGTAAAATAAAGCATAAATTGGGGCATTATATGTTGAAGACTATCACTTTTTCTGTTGCCTATTTTGGAACTTTATATAAATGGGATCATAACGCATGTGTTCCTTTGTTACTTTTTTTTCTCATTCATTCTTGTGTTTGTGAGTCTGATGTTTTCACTGTATCTCACTCCATTTAGATTTTTATTTCTTTCCTTGCCTCTGTGGCAGCTGTGAGACAGAGCCTCTCAGACCTCTAGCTGCAGGGAGTTATCAAGGGCCGCAGGTACTGAGATCTGAAATCTACAGCCATGTTTATGTCAAACCCATGTGCCCCAGAAGCGTCTCAATCAATGGCGGAGTGCCACAGGATTCTTAAGGCAAGCCCATTAGTGGGAGACCCTGGATTCTTCCAATGGCTAACTTTAGCTGGTGTCCAAGGGCATGCTGAACCTTCTTCAGACATCTTTAGGCTGCACAGCCAGCCAACTTTTCTTCCCTATCTTCTTTGACCAGAACTTCACTTGTATAAGTGTTTGACAGCTCACCTGGCTTTTCTGGGCTCCCTTCTCATTTTCTCTCACACAGGCATTTTCCTTAAAAACATCCTGGTGTGTTTAACTATGTCTTGGTATCTGCTACCCAGAGGGCCTGGATGAACACACTCAGTATTAATCTTTACAATCATTTTTTTGCACATACTGTCAATACCTTTGCACTCTTTTGGCTTGTTGATCTTACTTGGCTAAACCACCCTCCAAGTTAAATGCAGCTGTCTACCTCTTTCGTTCATGCAAGTAGATGCAGTTGCAGAAAAAAACAACATGCTGATGGGTCTTATTTTAAATTATTGATGCTGGTGCTTCAAGCATACGTGTGTGTGTGTGTGTGTGTGTGTGTGTGTGTGTGTGTTAGTTGCTGGGATTGAACCCAGGAGCGAATTCTACCTCCAAGTCACATCCCCAGCCTTTTTTGTTTGCTTGTTTGTTTGTTTGTTTTGAAACAGGGTCTTGCTAGGTTGCTGAGAGTCTTGCTACATTCCTGAGGCTATCTTCGAACCTGCAATCCTCCTGTCTCAGCCTCCCATGTACTACCAAATTCGTGTATCATCACACCCAGCTTCAAGCATACTCTTAATGCAGTCAGGCAACCTACTGCTTTCCTAGTCTATCCACTTTCTCACTTTTCAAAGAACTTTATCATATTTTCCCTTCTCTTTCTCAGTCTCTGATATCTTTATCATCCTTGCTCTTAGGCTTGGTTCTTATTTCACTGAAAAAGGAGTCAGAGAGATCTTCCATAGGTTCCCACCACTGCACCTACCCATCTCTTTGCATCTGGATCTATATATTCCTCTCTCTCTCTCTCTCTCTCTCTCTCTCTCTCTCCCCCTCTTTCTATGGGTGAACTGCCTCTGTATTTCTACCTAGGCTGAACCTTCTGTTAGCATCCAATCTGACCTGCCTCCTTAACAGACATTGCCCTAAGAAACTACCCCACTCTCTCCTGCATCATCAATTTTATCCTCTCCATTATTCCCATCAGCATAGAAATATCTGTATATTTTAATCCCATCTTAAAATATTACTTATGACTCCACTTTCCCTCTAGTCACCATCCCATTTCTCTCCATCCCTTTAGATCAAGACCCCTGGAAAAAGTTACATATACGTGTTGACTTCTATTTCTCTCTTTTCATTGTTTCTTTGTTTCAGGCTTTTGCACCTACAAAGACAGTTTTTTGTTTTAATCAGTTATCAATAACTGTTATATTGTTAAATCTAAAGGCCCATTCTTTTTTTTTTGTGGTACTGGGGATTGAACGCAGGGGTGTTCTACCTCCGCGCTACACCCCCGGCCCTATTTTTTATACTTTATTTTGAAACTGGGTCTCACAAGTTGCGGAGGGCCTCACTAAGTAGAGAGAGAGAGAGAGAGAGAGAGAGAGAGAGAGAGAGAGAGACAGGGAGAGAGAAAGAGAGAGAGAGAGAGAGAGAGAAAGAGAGAGAGCGCTGAGGCTGGCCATGAACCGGGATCCTCCGCTCTCCGCCTCCCAAAGTACTGGGATTACAAGCGTGCACCACCACGCCCAGCTGCCCATTCTTAATTCTCACCATGCTTTGACTTGACTTTACTTCTCTTTGAAACATTATTTTTACTTTCTATGCCTTTAATTCCTTCTTATATCACAGTTCTATCTGTGATCACTTTCCTTTAGAATTTCCTTTAATGACCTATTGGTGGCAAACATTTTTTTTTTCCTGAATTTCTCCCTTGTCTTGTTTGGCCATTATTTCCTTTCAGCATATCAAAGACACCATTTCAGTCTTCTGTGGCATTCTCAATCTGAATATTGCTCTTTTGAAGGTAATTTATCTTTCTTCCTCTGGCTGCCTCAATCTTTTCATGTTCTTTGTGTTGGGCAAATTCTCTGTGACTCAATTATATATGTCTTTATTTATTTTGGGACTGGGGATTGAACCCAGGGGCATTCTACTTAGAGCTACACTTCCAGATCTATTCTTTTTTTATTATTTTGAAACAGGGTCTCACTAGGTTTTTGAGAGTCTTGCTAAGTTGCTGAGGCTGTTTTTGAACCTGCAATCCTACTGTCTTAGCCTCCCAAGTACTGGGATTATAGGCTTGTACCACTGTGCCCAGCAGATATAAATCTTTATATTTTTATCCTATTTGGGATCTGTTACTATTTCTGAATCGATGAATCAATACTTTTTATCAGTTGTGGGAAATCCTCTTCTCCTCTTCTCTCTCTCTCTCTCTCTCTCTCGTGTGTGTATGTGTGTGTGTGTGTGTGTGTGTGTGTGTGTGTGTGTACGTGTCGTGTGTGTATGTGTGTGTGTGTGTGCACGTCGTGTGTGTATGTGTGTGTGTGTATGTGTGTGTGTGTGTGCGTGTGTGTGTGCACGCACACGCTTCCTGGCTACCGTGAGCTGAGCGGCTTTGCTCCATCACGCCCTTCCACCATGATGTGCTGCCTCACTCAGGCCCAAAGTAATGGAGCCAGCTGGCCATGGACTGGCCCAAAACCTCTGAAACTATGAACCAAAATAAATCCTTCCTCCCCTAAATTGATTTTCTCAGGTATTTGTTGGTGCTGAAAAGCTGACTAACACCTTCCATAACTAGCTTGGAAGTTCTCAAGGCCTACCCCGAAGGTACTCCTTCAGAGAAGATTCACATTTGCCGGAAGAGCATCAATAATCTGGAACTCTTTAAAAAATATTCTCAGTTTCATGCTTTTGAATATTCTGATTAATTTCTAAAAATTAACAGATTTTTTGGGGGGCTGGGGCAGTTTTAGGGCCATGAAAAAGTTAGGCAAAAAGTATAAAGTGTTCCCACATCTTCCTACCCCCAGCTCGAGCTTCCTATACCAGTATAGTACATTTGTTATAGTCCCCTAGTGAATTTAAATGTAGTTGGTAGCTAGGCTTGGTTGCACTCACCTATAATCTCAGTACTTGGGAAGCTGAGACAGGATGATCACAGGTTCAATGTCAGTGTGTGGTAATTTAGCAACACATTGTTTTGAAATAGGGCTGGGGTACAGCTCAGAGGTAGAACCTTCCTGGATTCAATCCCCAGTACCATAATAAATAAATAAATTTAGTTTGCAAATCTGCATAATATCCAGATTTTGTTTATAATTTCTTAGGTTTATTTCTTCCTTCTCTATTAAGCAGCAAAGCAACTTTCCTTGAAATGCTGTCATGTTGGGAGAAGCAATGGTTTACATTTGGTTCAAACTGAGGATGACACTTCATGGTGTTTTATGAAAGTGAGAGTCTCCTCTTCTCCCCACTTTGCTGATTCTGGGCTTTTTTTTTCTGCTCCTTTGGCAGCAAGGCCATGGAAACTGAAGTTCAGGTTTGTCAAGTTCAACAAATGTACTCCTGGCAAAAAAAAATGGTTCTTGCTTATTTCCAAGAGTTTTCTCCTGCATGGGAATTGACATGAAAAATCCTCACAGTTCTGCGGGTTTTTTCTTAGTACAATTAATAAGGCATACAATATTTTCCTCAGTCTTTTTCAGTCATTACCACTTGAATACCTGACTAAATATTTCATCATAAACAGAAGGCTATTCATGTTCTTTCAATCAACAAACAATTATTGAAATTCTACCATAGTACTGTGTATTTGGGAGAAACAATTATGTGTTGGATATTATTTCTGTCGTGAGAAGTTTACAATCGAGTAAGGAAGGAAGTGTATAAAGACTGTTTAATGAAAACTTTGTTGAAACATAGAGAAGTTCCATACTGTTTATTATATGGTATCTCTGTGTTTTCCTCAAATGCATTAGGAGCAATTAAGAACTCAGTTTTGTGACAAGAATCCTCTGTACCAACACCCCCATTTGATCTGATTCCTGTAAGAAAATAGCATTCCAGTAGAAGGGGACTCAGAAACAGAACTGGCATTAATTCCAAAGATATTATCACCTGCTTGAACTATTCTCTTGGGGCTATGAAATGTTGATATAACTGGGCATGGTGGTACATGCCTGTAATCCCAGCTACTCTGCAGGCTGAGGCAAGAAGATTTCAAGTTCTGGGCTAGTCTCTGCAACTCAGCGACACTTGTCAAAATAAAAAAAAATACAAAGGGCCTGGGCTGTAGTTCAGCTGTAAAGCACCCCTGGGTTCAGTCCCCAGTACCGCAAAAGAAAAAAAAAATAAATGGTGATGTAGCCTATTCTCTTCTGTTTTCTGAACCTGCTTCATGCATGGGAATGGTATGACCTTCAGCTCTCCTTCCCAGGAAGCCTGCCCTTCCCAGCTTTGTCAAGGATATCCTTTAGTGTCATAGCAATCATAACAATGGGTGTGGGCTGGAGATGTAGCTCAGTGGTAGAGCATGTGTTAGCATGCAGGACGCCCTGGGTTCATCGCCAGCACTGCAAAAACAAAACCAAACAACAGTAGGTGTGACTTTGTTGGAGCAATTATTTTAAAGCTTCATGTGATCATACAGTAGTTCCATGGACCTTAAAAAAATCTGAATAGGACCCATCCCTTCCATAAGGTTTTGAATTTATTTGGTACTTTCAAGGTACCTTTTAATCCCAGAAAAACATTTGATACATTTTTTTCATCATTTTACTTATGTAGCATAGGAAAAAAATCTAACAAATCAGTTTTAAACAGTAAGACATCTGATACCTTATTTATATTTACACACCATTCTGAGAATAGCAGATCTGAAAGGCAAACCAAGGTTAATGTTCTAGCAATCAGCTAAAGTTAATTGATGGAGACATTTCAGAGTAAAATAAAATTATCTTGACAGCTTTTCATTAGGGTAACAATCTGACAGTCATAGGACTACCTAGTTTTTTCCCTAATCATGACAAATTATTATTAATAGCAGCTTACACATATATAACCCATCTTGAGAGATGGATGGCTGCAGACTTTAGAACACGATTGGTGAAATAGCCTCCTCCCCCATTAGCTAGAACCCCGCGTTCCTAAAATAGCCATACAAAGAGTGGTTTATCCCAAATAAAGTTCAAAGGGCTGTTTAGCTCCTCAAATTTAGACCAGAAAGCAAAGATCTAAAAATATAATGAGGAGTGTTAAAAAGTAATGTTCCAGAGACTCTCACCAAGCGATCATAGCCCATGTGAGTGATTTTTCTACTTTTTTCTTTTGTTTTTAGGGAATGACTCACTAACCAGAAAATCTCTCTTTGTTTACAGAATATGCATTATGTACTTTAATGTGAATAAATCTTCTGTAGTTTTCAAGGGGGTCATAATGTCAGAAGATGAAGGGCAAGAAGAAAATTCTTTTCATATGGTCACATATCCTGGGATCATTTCAGGATGAATTTCCCCAACATTCTGCTGAGAATGTTATAGCTTGAATTTTTCCAAAGCCTTGAGGTTATGTCTCTGTGTGTCTATGAGGACTTGAAGAAAGGGGATAACGGTCTATCCATATTCCTGTCTAAGAATCCAAGACATTTTTAGAAGAGTAAAATGAAGAGTAGAACTTGACACCGGGCTGGTGGCGCACGCTTGTAATCCCAGGACTTTGGGAGGGGGAGATGGGAGGATCCGGGTTCGCGACCAGCCTCAGCTTTCTCTCTCTCTGCCTGTCTCTCTCTCTCTCTCTCTCCCTCTACCTAGTGAGGCCCTCCGCAACTTCGTGAGACCCGGTTTCAAAATAAAGTGTAAAAAAATAGGGTCAGGGGTGTAGCGCGGAGGTAGAAAGCCCCTGGGTTCAATCCTCAGTACCGCAAATAAATAAATAAATAAATAAATAAATAAAGAGTAGAACTTGGTGAGTCGCCATTCAGGAAAGGTAGGACTGAACACAGATTGGGAATTCCTGACGAAAGGTGAAGAATGAGCCCACCCCTGACATTTGTGTGGCCGGGGCATTTGTAAGTTATAAGCCAACTGACAAGCTGGCAAATAAAATTTGTTCTCTCCCCCTACCTTCAAATGTTACAATTATAATGACAGATTTAAAAATGTCAAAAAGCTATCTTTTATATAGCTTTATATAATACTTTTCACAATTCTTAATTAGATTTAAAGAAAAATCACCTGGAAGTGGTGGTGCACGCCTATAATCCCAGTACTTGGGAAGCCGAGACAGGAAGATGGCTGGTTTGAAGACAGCCTTGGAAGTGTAAAGAGACTCTCAGCAACCTATTGAACCCCCATTTCAAAATAAAAAATAAAATAGGGCTGGGTGTGTATCTCAGAGGTAGAACGCCCTTGTGTTCAATCCCTAGTACCAATAAATAAATGAATAAATAAATAAATAAGAAAGAATGCATGCACTTATCAAATCATTTAAAAAATCTGAAATAGAATATATTTTAAAATGTAATTCAGTTTTATTAAGTATTCTTATAACTGTATTTGAAATAATATCATTCATCTCCCAACCAATTGGCAACGTTTTTCTGTTTGGGGTATTTTTTGTTTGTTTGTTGTGGTGCTGAGGTACTCTACCACCATGCTATACCCCAGCCCCCTATTTGGTAATGTAAAGAAGGGGCATCATGCTTCTTATTGTTTTGTCTGGATGTACACCTTTAAGGGAAATATGAACTATTTAATATTGTAAAATGTTTTCCAGCCAAGTACAACTGTTGTATTTCACTAATTCATAACTATATTCAGAATTAGGAATATCTAGAACACAAAGAAGAAAAAGATGGTCAGCATTACTGGGAAACAATGCTTTATTATGCAAGAATATTTGCATCTATACGATCTGAGTGGAAGGATTTGGCAAATTAATTTTCCTTCCTTCCCCCATCCCCCCTTCCCTCCCTCCCTTCCTCCTTTCCTTCCTTCCCTAAGTACATCTATGGTCTAAATCCTCTTCTGTCAACCTAGCTTGTCAACAGCTTCTTGTCAAACCTGTCCATCTTCAGTGTCAACAGGAATGTAATAAAAAATCTTCCTGATGCTTGGATATAGTGGTCTTCTGTTTCTAGGGCATGGGAGAAAGATGAGAAGAAGTATCTCCTTGGGGCTCGAATGATGTTAGTTATAGGCATGAATGCTGTAGGTTAGGATATGCACTTTAGCACAGCTGAGCGTGGGATCCTGACAATGGTATTCCCATATTTTTAACTTTTATTTATTTGTATGTCTGCTATATACATAATTTGTTCCTATTGTTGGAAACATTTTTCTTTATAATTTTTGTTTACATGTACGCTCTTGATATATGGGCTTCTCTGAAAGCATGGTCAGGAAGCCTTCTTGTGCAGGTCTCAGAGAGGAAGTGACAAAAACAGTTCATGATTCCAGTCTTCAAACTTGCTTTTGTAGAAGGCCTTGGGGAACCCAGTCATGTTGCAAACAGAACTTTCACAGATGAACTGTGAAGGCATCACAGGTGTAGAACAAGAATACCAGGAAGACAGCCTTAGGAGCGCTTGCTCCTTGAGGCTCGGGGGAAGGAGAAGACAGTGGATGTCCACATGAGGCCTGGGTGGGAGTGGGGATGGTGGGAAGGAGTTCTTTGGAGTTGCAACTTTTGTGAGAAGGTTTCCACATGAATAAGGTTTGAAATAGAATTATAATTGTTACATAGATACCCAGATTCAAGTGTATGATGTGTTTCATGGAGGTTTTTTCTCCATCAAAATCTGTCAAGGATTCAAGTAACCTGATGACTTTCAGGATCTATTAAGAAGCAGCTTCAGGACTGTAAAGCTCTCCAGAATCCCATTTTAGTTGCTACAGTAAAGTAAGATAAAAGGGATGGAAACTAACCACCATGATGATAGGCTCAGCTTTTAAAGCATGTGTTATATTTTGGCTCTTTTTTTTTTTTTTTGCAAGGGTACAGAGGTTAAAGTTGTGAGAAAGAATAGCACCAAGCTACAAGATAATGAAAAACTGGGCTTTTATTGAACATCTTTCATTACCAGATTCATCAAACAATTATGTTATGCACATTTTTAATGAATTCCATTTTTTTGCCTGTTACTTATGCAACCAACCAAAAAATTTATACTTAAAAATGTCATGCCAAAACATTAAAGAGAACAAAAGTTTCCTCTAGAAATTATCCTGTATACATACAATAGGTGAGTGTCTCTGCTTAATATGTGAGGTGGTCTCAGAAGAAAAACAAGTTTACACTGAAATAATAATAAAAAATTTTCTTACCTAACTAAGAAGGACATTAGATTTGTTGAAGTTTATTCAACAACAATCAGAACACAATTCTTCGTAGCAACAGTCTGGACAGAAACTGAATTGAAAAGCTGAGAATCCCATTCTATCATTTAAACTTTATCCGCTGGTATATAAGCATCAAGTCTGGGAGAAAATGAACCCACATCCCCATTTTGGACAGATATGGGGTGAGTTCGCTAATAAATATTTGAACACTGTAGTGGTTGCTTACACTCCAAAGTGTCAAGGTCTAAAATAACCAGTATAAAGAGCAAATCATCTTTGAAGTTTTTTCTAGGTAAATTGGAATACCACCTGCTGCGTTGAAGGGGTTGGGTGTTGAATATTGAGGACTCCATCAGAAAAGCTGGGTTGGGTAGACATTGGGAATCCTACAGCACTAAGAAAGAAGCTGGGCTGGCTAGAAAAGACGAGTGATCCTTTTGGAAGGACAAGTGTGTTTCAACTTTTGTTTAATAATTTTTCACTGAGGAGAAGCAAGTTTCTTCATCCATAACAAGGTGTTCTTCTATGGTCTCTAAATTCCAATGGCTTTGTTTCTCTCGGTTAGTTTCTTGAAGGTCTTGGAGTCTTTAAACTATGTTTGTAAGGGTCATCAAAATCAAGTAACACTGTCTTATAAAACACATACCTTTAATATTTAGCAAGAGCCATGGAATTTAAGTTAAAAAGATAAAGTTTCATCTTGACATGTTGCAAAAAATTCTGAGTGAAATTAAAATCTTAGCTGTAGCCAAGGAGAGACCAATAAACATTGAGGCTATTTTTCATTATAACTCAGTGCTTAAATTAGGATAGCTTAAAGAAGTAGATTTTTTTTGGATACTAGGTGCCATTTAGCATGTTATTCTTGCTGTTCCCTTAATGACACCCTGAAGACTTGAAAGAGTTCAGGTTTCTTCTTTTGCATCAGGAAGTAAGTGAAGGGTATAGGAAAACTGGGATTCTTGTTATTATAATCTGAGACAATGGGGATAATGTGCAGAAAGAATTGGTGCACAGTGACTGCCAAAGGATAGCAAGTATGGACAACACCATTTGGCCAGACCACACATTAATATGTGAGCACAGTTGATAAACTCTGCATACGTTAATTCTCAAATCTATTTGGTTTTAGGTTTATACAGTGCCCATGACCTGAGCCCTCTTCTTTATGACTGTCTGCTAGTTATTGGTTGAGTCGAAATAGTTTTGTTATCAACTATTCGTATTACCTTAGAGAAGCTGGCTTATATCGTGAGCCCCAATATTTCCTATAAGCCATCAAATATTAAAATATAACTAGTGTAAATTGGTTCGTATGAGGAGGGTGTGAGGCCAGGAGATTGAGTGCTCACTCTTTCTAAGCTCTGAACTAGGAAGCCCCCACTGTCAATACCATCCCAAGGTAAAAGCACACACCTTAGATCCAGTGGTTTGGGAGAGGTTGGGTGCTAAGTACAGAGGCTGACCTGGGAAAACTGCTAAGAATTATTTGGTTAGGCAGTTTGGGAGAAAAAAAGGATGCAGCTCTGTCAGCTAGTGTGAAAACTACCTAGAGATTCATAGGTATAATGTATCTACAAGCCCTCCTATCATCACCAAGCTACAACAATGGAAATTACTTTCTTCTCTAGCCAAATGGCATATCTTTTCGTGTCTTTTTATAATTTTCCTTTTTATTTATATTTTATTAGTGCATTGCAATTTTACATCATAATGAGATTCAATGTGATACAAACAAACATGCACACAGTTCTTGGTATATTTCTTGCATCCTCCTACCCTACCTCCCTCCCCATCCATGTTAGTAAATTTGATAGTAATGCCTTCATATATTGCCATAGTATTATTTGAACTGCTTCTTTCCTCAATTCTCTTTTCCCCCCTCCCTATCCCTTCCCCAATCCCCTTCCACTACCCTACTGGTCTTTCTCCTCATTTATCTGAAGTACCTTTTGTTTCCTATTTTCTCTCTAGCTTCCACATATGAGAGAAAACATATGATCCTTTTTGAGACTTGCTGATATCATTTAGCATAATATTCTCTAGTTCCACCCATTTTATTGCAAGTGGCATAATTTCATTCTTATTTATGGCTGAGTAAAATTCTGTATTTGTATTACTACATTTTCTTTACACATTGATCTGTTGATGGACACCTGGGTTGGTTCCATAATTTAGCCATTATGAATTACACTGCTATAAATGTGGGTATACTGGAGTCCCTTATGAATTACACTGCTATAAATGTGGGTATACTGGAGTCCCTTGTGTGTCCCCACTACTCCCTAGGTTGCACATATTAATGAAAATATATGTCCCTTCTTTTTTTGTGATTGGCTGATCTCGCTTAACCTAATGTTCTCCAGATCCTTCCATTTTCTTGCAAATGATGTTATTTTGTTCTTCTTTATTGCTGAGTAGAATTCCATTGTGTGTATTTCCCACAATTTTGTAATCCATTCATCTGTTGATGGACACCTAGGTTGGGTCCATAATTTGGCCACTGTGAATTGTGCTGCTATGAACATGGGTATGCATAACCCTCAGTGGGGCAAGGGAAGTGGTACAAGGGAAGGGTAAGGGCAAGAAAGAAGTGAATCAGTGGAATTACTATAATAAACAATATGTACATGTGAGAATATACCAACATCATTCTCGGCAGTTCATATGAGTGGGGGGTGGCAGGGGGGACACTAAGAGCTGTGTGCATGTATGTTAACATCAAATAGATATTCATTGTGATGTGAGACTCCAATGCACCAATAAAAGCACGTTAAAAAATAAATGTGGGTATACTTTATAACTATAGTATTCTAATTTTAATTATTTTGGAAAAATACTGAGGAGTGGTATATAAGGTGATCCCATTACTAGTTTTTCGAGGAACCTCCATACTGATTATGATTTTCCTTTAACTTCAAGGCTACCTTTGGTGTTCATGGTAACCTGATTTTTTTGGGGCCATTTATGGGGGAAGGAGTAAGAGGAACACACATTGCATGGTTTGCCTTTGGTCTGTATCTCTTTGCAATTGTACCTGACCACTGATATTCCTTTCCTCAAAGAGTATCATCCATCAAATATTTTAATTTCTCAAAGAGTGAGAGTAGTCACACAAAATATAACATCACATTATAGGTTTTATTTTTACCATTCTTTCTTTCAAAATTTCATCTTCTATCATCTAGATTCAAATATCTAAGCTTACAGCAGTGAACAATTTTAGCAACCAATATGTTTCTTTTATATTCCAAAAAATGCAGGTGGTTGAAGCTGTTTTTTGATGAAAACCAGAGGAGTAGTGTTTAATCTTCTTTCCTCCTCTCCTTTCCAGATGGTCCTAAAAAAATCAATTTCAGTTTTCTCAATTGTTAAATGAGGGTATCTGTACTTGTGAGGATCAATTGAGATGATATATGGGGAAGTTCTAAGTGTTATATGGAAGAGTGCCATAAAAATTCAAAATCTCCCTGTTATTATCTGACAATTATACATTGGTGTTAGGAGAACCAAGATCTAAGAAGCATCCAATAGGCATGTGTATCAGCCAGCTTTTCATTATTATAACTATAAACATGAGACAGGCTAACTTTACAAAGATAAAAAGGTTTATTTAGCTCACAGTTTTAGAGGCTGGAAGTCTGGAGAGCATGGCACAGACTCTGATGAGTCCCCTGCCCTTTGGCTGTGTCACCTCGTGGTGGATTGCAATGGTAGGAGCAAGTAATCATATGTCAGAGAGGAAACAAGACAGAGATTCAAGGGTCAGGCTTTTTTAACAACTCACTCTCACAAGAACTCAGTACAGGAGACTGGTATTTCTTCCCAAGAGCAATGACCCTGATAACCTATGGGTTTCCTCCTAGACCCACCCTCTTAAATATTCTACCAACTCAATACCACCAGACTGAGGACCAAGCCTTGAACACATGTACTCTTGCAGGACAAACCACATCCAAACAATAGCATGTATAAGAAGACTCCTCCCCGCTGGGGAAGTACGTCTTACACTTTACAGAGATTAAAGTAGACTTTTGGGCTGGGCGTGGTGGCGCACGCTTTTAATCCCAGTACTTTGGGAGGCGGAGACCGAAGCATCCGGGTTCGTGGCCAGCCTCAGCTCTCTCTCTCTCTCTCTCTCTCTCTCTCTACTTAGTGAGGCCCTCCGCAACTTCGTGAGACCCGGTTTCAAAATAAAGTATGAAAAATAGGGCTGGAGGTGTAGCGCGGAGGTAGAAGGCCCCTGCGTTTAATCCCCGGTACCACACACACACACACACACACACACACACACACACACACACACAAATAAAGTAGACTTTTATAAGACTTTCCAAGAATTCAAAGTATTTTAAATCAGTTTTATGTATAATGGAAAAATGATAATTTCAGTGGACACCAGTAATCTAGGGCCTGGAGCCATATTCTATATAGGGAAATGTAGAAGCCAAATCTTAGGATAAAATATACCTTAAAGCAATTGCTTGTGTGTGTGTGTGTGTGTGTGTGCGCGCGCGCGCGCATGTGCTCATGTGTATACAAGAAGGGAAAGATTGTCAAAAGTTATTCTAATATATTTTGCTAACCACATTATTTTTAATGTATTTATTTACTGTTTAAAAGTGTAAAGTATTTTTTCACATGTCAGTATGTAGTATCATATGGCTATGTTACCTTCTTATTATTTGAGCATTATAGTATTCATAAGTCATCTTTCATGGATGTCACTGCTTTCTGACATACTCCTCCTTGTAGAGCTGTAACTGAAGCCTGAGCTAGCATCTCATCCACCCTAATCATGCTTTGCTTTTGCTGTGGTTGACTAGGTAATGAGAAGTGAAGGTGACGGGTCCTCAGTTGGCTCTGACATGGGTCAGCTCGGAGGATCATGGGATACCTCATCACCTTGGACAGTTCAATTGACTCACATAAATGACATACTTCCTCCATCATGACTCCTAGGAAACAAGGTTTTCGTAATGTTGTAGTCACATGTCATTTAAGTCCAAGAACTGGGTCTCCTCAGCAATACCGTTACCAGCATGAAGAAACAGTAGGTGCTCCTTCTTTGTAATTAAGACAGCTGCCATCTTGCCAGTGCTGATAGGTTGCAATTGGTTGCAAATTATCATGTGACTTGCCATGGGAAACTCTGAGATCGCTTTTCCAGAGTGCTTATATAAGTAGTTCTGAAACAGAGGGGCAATTTATCCCTCTTATTCCAGGGGACACTTGGAAACATCTAGAGACATTTTTATTGTCATAACAAGGTTAAGTGCTGGTGGTATGTAGTAGATAGACACTGAGGATGCTGCTAAGCTTTCTACAATGCACAAAACAGCCCCCTCAACAGAGAATTGTCAGGCACAAGTTGCCAAGATTGAGAAAAGCTATCTCTGAGTTAAATGGTTTCAGAGACAGCTGGCAGGATGAAGGGAGCATGAACCACAACCATGGGCTAGATTCTTTCCACATGGACTATTTAAAAAAGTCAGATTTAGCAGTGCATGGTGGACACAACTGTAATCCCAGTACTTGGGAGACTGAGACAGGAGGATAACAGATTCGTAACCAGCTTCAGCAACCTAGAAAGACCCTCAGCAACTCAGCAAAACCCTGTTTCAAAATAAAAATAAAATAGGGCTGGGATTGTAGCTCAGAGGTAGGATGCCCTGGGTTCAAGTCCTAGCTACACACACACACACACACACACACACACACACACACACAGAGGTCAGATTTGGTGGTGATAAAGTATGATTTGAAGCATTCCTATTTTGAGAAAGGCAAGGACTCCAATTGCTTCTTAAAATGACATTCATATTGCTCACACCTCAACTACTGATTTTCTAAAATAAAGCATTTGGTGTTTACTTCCCTTCTTCTTGATAGTCCTGCAGAGAGGAAAGAAATCCAGAGCAATCACCGGGCATGTCACGCTCCCATCACACTCCTGTGCACTTCCACCTGAAATATACAGGGGGTTGTAGATTGTACATATGTGGCAATTTTCATGTCAGCCTTTAATGAGGGCCTTGTAGAAGCCGCACATCATCCCTATCCAAAATATGCAGGTGGTGTGACAGAGCAGCCGCAGAATGACTGATGGAGTTTCCAAGTTCCGGGGATCATGTCAAGATTCATTCATGTTAAGCCAACCTGGGATCTGCGATCTATTGTAAACTAAACTAATTTGAGGAGGGCATCTGTTGCATGCTCTCTCCCATGGCCTCCAGCAGGCCTTCCCTTTTGATTACGAGTGAGGTTTTTGTTTCTGTGTCTCATGACAGCATCTCCTCCTTCCACGAAAAGCTGAGTCCTTGCCAACTTTCCAGCCACCTTCTGAATAAATCAGCGATGTTCCATCAGGTGGCAGGGAGGGCACTTCGCCTTTTCTTGTGGCAGATGGTTTGACACACCTAATTGAAGCAATATATTTTCAGATGGTCTTGATATGCTATAAGGAAACGCACAGCGTGTCACCTCATGACAAATCTCTACTGGCTGAAATGGGAAATTTGGAGTAAATGTGCTGCACTCAGCAGAGACATAGCATTTTGTTTTTAAGGGGAAAAAAGACCCACCTCCAGACATTCAAGTTTATTAAGGCAGACATTTGTGCCACTTACATCTGAGAAGGGCATCGAGGGATCTATTAGCCAATTTGGGGCTAATGTTATAATGAACTGAATAAAGGACACTTATTCAAAATTAGGCATAATTCAGGAAAAGAATAGCTTCAATAGAGGTATATAATTTAGAAAATCAAACTCCCTTACCGGTCTTCAAAGTCCACAAAATGGGAATAAATTTTCTTGTAATAGATTTTTCATTGGAGCATGATGGGGAAACAACTGAGTTTGAATTCTGATTTCCAGGGGAGGAGGCCTTTATATATCTTAGATCCGGGTCTTCAGGTGGAGAAGCTGGCAATGACCTCAACAGATGTACAGAGACTGACCCTCTAATGTGAGCTGGGTCATGTCCTTCTTCAGTCTGGTTAGGTTTTGGGGAGAGGTTGGTGGTGTGATAATGGAGTGCTTCTCAGAGAATTGCTGTCACCAGGCTGCAGCAGGGCTGTGGTTCTGAGAACTCTCCAGGAGAAAATGGTATAATAATGAGCTAGAATGGAAGGAAAGAACAGGTTTATGAGAGTAGGAGTGAGCCTGTGCCTTCAGCATCTCTGTGCCCCATAACTCAGTACCGTCTAGACTAAGCTGGTTGACGGCTCAGACAGCCCCTTCATCCTGCCTGGGTCTCACAGACATGCACAGAGAGACAGAGCTTAGAGCCTCTGCCTGGGGGTGCTTGTTACAATTTCTTAGCAGGCTGGTCCTTAGTTGTTTATTATAAATAATTATCAATTTGGAAGAGGGCTTGCTGAATGAACAAAGCTGGCATTTCCAAAACAATCTGTATAAGGTCATCCTTTATAGGTAGGCGCTTTGAAATAAATCCAGTTACTGCTGTATCCTGATTGTCCCTTTATTCAAATCTCTGCCCAAATGTCACCACTCCAGGGAGGTGAGCCTTCTCAGACTCTTCTGTCCAAAATACCAGGCTCTGTTCCTCTGTATCCCTTCAGTCTGGTCTAGTTTGATTGATAGTACTATTACTTCTTAACACCATTCTTTATATCTATTTGCTTGTTTTCTGTTCTCCTCCCCTGGACATACCCCATTCCCCTCTTCTACTCCTAATGTAAGCTTCTAAAGGAAAGAACCAGATAGGTCTCTCTGTTGACGGTTTTATTCTCAGCATCTAGGCCAGTATCTAACAGGTATTAGGGAAATAAATAAATCCTTTGGATTATTCGCAAGCTGACAGTGGCTTTCTGGACTCTACCTGAGGACTAGGTGACATTGCCATGGTCATGTGGTGACTAGGCGACATTGCCATGTATGTTATGTGGACCCAGAGAAGTGGAGACAATAGCAGATGTTTAAGATCTCCAAATGATCTTTTCTTGGGTAATGGCTTGTTTCTCTGACCTTTCCTCTTTGCAATCCTGATCCTGATATGATGAGTTTCTTCTTTCTTCCTTAAATCTGTGCTCTTCCTGACCTTAACACACCAATTTATCTCAAGCCTCCACAATCCTGACTTTGCTTCCCAAAGACCTTTTGCACTTTGCCTAAGATTACAGTTGGATTTATGATTTCGTCACCACCTTCCATTGCATCTTTCCTTAGTCACCAGAGCCTTCATGTTATGCATGATTTGAATGTATGTGTCCCTCCTAAATTCATGTTGAAACTTAAAACCCAGGATGATGGCATCAAGAGGTGGGGCTCTTGGGAGGTAATTGGGCCAGGAGGGCTCTGCCATTGTGAGTAGGATTAATATCCTTAATTAAGAGGCTTTCAAGAGCTTCCCGGCCCTTGAGTCCTTTTCTTCTGTGTAAAGACCCAGCGTATGTCTCCTCTGGAGGATGCAACAAGACTCTGACATTCTGAAAGAAGAAGGTAGTTCTGATCAGACATGGAATCTGCTGGCATCTTGATCATGGTCTTCCCAGTTTTCGGAGCTGAGAAATAATTTTTTTGTCTATAAATTTCCCAGTCTAAGTTATAACAGCCCAAATGGACTAAGGCACTGTTCCTTTTCTGGTTTACTTGTTATCTCAGCAGCACTGATGCAACTCATCTCTCTTTTCCTTTAGAGGTATTTTCCTCTCTTGGCTTCTGTGACTCTACCTTCTCCTGGTTTCTCTCCTTTTTAGTGGCCACGAATTCTCAGTCTCATTTATAGACTTCTCCTCTCTCCAATAATTATAAGGTGGAGTGGTTCAGGGCTCAATATAAGCCATTCTTTTCTCTCTTCGAATCTTCCTTCTATATTCTACTCTTTTTCTTTTCTTTCTTCTTCTGTTTTTTTGGTACAGGGGTTTAAACAGAGGGACATTCTATCTCTGAGCTACACCACCAGCCCATTTCATTTTTTATTTTGAAACACGGTATTGCTAAGTTGCTGAGGGTCTCACTAGGTTGATGAGGCAGGCCTCAAACCTGCAATTCTCCTGTCTCAGCCTCCCAAGTAATGGGATTATTGGCATGTACCACCATGCCTGGCCATTCTATTCCATTTTACCAAAGATCATCACTATCATGTTCACCACTAATATTCAATTTGGAATCATAGATTCTGAGTCTTGATTTCCTTCTAGATGATTCTAATAATCTATTCTAATGATTCTGCTTCTAAAACCCATCTTAAGCATATCCACTTCTAGCCACTTCCAGGGAAACCAAGCCCCATACTGGGAACAGCCTCCTAAATGGTCTTTCTTCTTCCTCTCGTGTTCCCTAATTCAATCATTCTCAATCTGAGTTGCACATTGAATCACCTACAAATGTCTGTGTCGCGACTCCCAGAAATTTTGATTCAATTAGTTTGGGATAGAGTTCATGGAAAACACCCTCCAAGTGCTTCAAAAGTATCTCCAGATTCATGACCACTGCTTGAATCCAGTGCTTGTCATGTTTTCATGTGCATGTACTCATGCAGGGTATTGCTTCTGCTTCTGTTTGCTTGGTCTGGAGCCTGCGATTCTGCATTTCTAACAGCCCCTTGCTGTTAGTCCAAGGCCAGACTTTTTTCCATCTATGCCCTATAGTCAGAGTGATCTTTTATTTTTTATTTATTTATTTTTGTAGTGCTAGGATTGAACTCATTCTGCCTCTGAGCTACATTTCCAGTACTATTTTATTTTTTACTTGGAAATAGGGCCTCGCTAAGTTGCTGAAGCTGGCTTTGAACCTGTGATTGTCCTGTCTCAGGTGCCCAAGCACTGGGATTAAAGGCGTGTGCCACCACCCCTTTTAAGAGTCAAATTGTGCCATGCCATTCTCCTACCTAGAACTCTTCCTTCAAGACCTGGTTCTTACCTATTCCTCCAACCTCATCTCTTGCCATTATTCCAGTGCTCTGAGCTCCAGCCACACTGCTATCTTCCAATTCCTTAACTATGCCAATTATCATGGTTGTGAGTGTGGGCATGAGAGTCAGCCTTCCAGGGAACCGATCCCAGCTCCACCATTGATTATATATGACCATGAGAGAGAAATTTGACATCTTTGCTTCTGTTTCATCTTCTGTAAAATGGGAATATTAGCATCTTCTACCCAGGTGAAAATTGTGAGGTCTAAAATACATCATGCTTTTAAACACATAGAGCAGAGCATGCGGAGAGTGTCCAGCAAGTATGCCATGATTATCTGTTTCTCCTCTTTTGTCTTCTTTGCTAGACTGTTTTTATTTTGGCCTTTAGTAGTGCTGTTCCTGCTGCCAAGAAAACTCTTCCCTTTGCTATTCATTCTTCTGGCTTCTTCTGAAGATTTATTGTTACCATCTCAAAGAGATATTGTATTACTACTTATCTAAATTAGATACTCCTCCTTTCCCCACCTTCACTATGTGGATTTTGTCAGTTTATTTTTGTCTCATCTACTAGACTATAAATTCTATGAGAGCAGGGACACCATCTTCTTTGTATATCCCCAAAGCTCCACGGGAGCTGGTATAGAGTAGATGCCTGGTATAGAGTAGATTCTCAGTAAAGACTTGTTTAATGAATCCATTGAACAATGAATTTGTGATTCTGACCCATTCTGAAGGTGTGACCTGAATTCCCAGAGCATATAGACTCTAGAATATAGACACCAGAAACTTAACTCAAATCTTTTATTTTACTAATGTGGAAAATTGTACTGGCATCCAAAGCTTGGTGACGCTGATTAGCATTGGTGTATTTCAGCAGGAAGTGCTAACACTCCTTGTTCTTTTATAGATGCCTCACTCAGCTCTTTCTCTCCCAGACACCATGGTCTATTCCACACAGACTTTCCCGGAAAGGAAAGAGTTGGTGTACGTTTAAGAACTTTTGGAAGGAACCAGGAAACAGAAAGGAAGTTGAGAATATGATGAAAGAAGGGTCAGGCCCATTTTGGTCACAGGTCAATTTTTTATGGCTTTTAGTAATTTCTAGGTAAGTAGACAATAGGGAAAGTGTTACTTTCAATATTATTGTTGCTATCTTCCTGTTAATATAGTTATGACGGGTGATGTGTATATGGAGCTAAGAATGGACTCAGGTTTGCTATCCTGCCTCCTCCTCTGTCCAAGTCTGAAGAGTGATGTGCTGCCATCTCTCCCTCCAGATCCACCTCTTTACTCCTCTATGTATTATTGACAAGTTGGTTTTCCAAGGACTTTTCTTTGTCAATGTCACCTTCCTGTTCAACAATTTGGTATGTATATTTTGCTTTTATAGTGTAGTCATGACTCCAAGTTTGGCTTGGAGTTCTAGGACTCCTACTGTGGTCCTATCCATGTCTCACTTATCCTGAGTCATGCTCACTTTATGACCTCTTCTTTGCCAGAAATTTGCTTCACTCACTTCTCTAAATCAGTCACGTTTTTTCCCATGGCCATCCTTTACTCAAGCGCTACTCCTCTATGAAGGGCTCTCTTCACCCCTGCCACTGTATGTAAGCCTGCCTCCCCCTGGATCCAGCTCAGTTGAGGCCTTTAGTGAGGTCTTCCAGGGCTGTCCCAGGTTAGTGATTCCCCAACTGTCTCGTGGTAGGTAGTTCACATGAGGCTATATTGTATTCTCAGAGCCCCTTCTGAATGTTGAACTACCCATGATGTAGTATTGGCTATTGCCAGAAATTACCTTGAGGGAAAGGATGACAGGATATCCGAAAGGAAAAAAGACATGAGATATAGAAATTGGGCTAAACCTGCTTAGTCCGTTAGTGGATCAAGAATCTTTTAATAAAAAAGAGAGGTGTGCAGGGAGCAAAGACAAGAAGGAGTTTAAGTGAATAAAAGGTGTATCTAGTTTGGCCCAAGAAGAGAGAACTTGAATGTGAGGAACATAGGAAATAGCTGGCTCTTGAAGGAAGTGGTCCATGGTGCAGAAATCTCACCTGAGACTATCTGACTCTTTTGGCCTGTAAATAACTCATCTTTGTCTGATCTCACTTCACTAAATATGTATCTGACTATGAATTCAGGCTCCATTCACCTTCCCGCACCCCCTCAGATACCCTGACATCATACAGGAGGCTGAACAACATGGCTCAATGGGCCGTGGCCTTAAGAAAAAATATACTCTCATAAACATTTGGTAAACTCTTTTACATATATTTCTCTTGAGTATATGGTCATTGGGAGTCAGTTCTCCAAATTCTGATTGGTGCTGGCCATCATGAATGAACTATGCGTCTGAAACTGTACTCTTGAAGTCCATCCCCCAGAGCAAGTTGACTCACTAGGTACTGCCCCTGTGAATGCCAGACATTCAGAAGGTTCCCTCCCAGCCCTTTCGGCTCTCTCTTCAACAGCATTCAAGGTAACACCCCCTGGCCTTCACTAAATGGGACCCAAAAGATTAAAGTTTCCTATAAGGAAGGCCTATGTGACTTGATCCCAGTGACTGGAAGCGTATCTTGACTGGATGCAGGCAATGCGATATTTATATGGCAATTTCTGATCTTCCTCCTCCAGAATATATCATATGTCCTCTGTTGACCGATTTACTCACTGCTGCATCTTCAATGCTTAATAAAGACTTCCTGGCACATATTTGGTACCCCCCAAAAATTGAAGATTGAAATCCAGGCATAGTGTCATGTACCTGCAGTCTCAGCTGCTCATGCGGCTGCAACAGGATTGCTTGAATCCAGGAGTATGACACTAGGCTGGGCAACATAGTGAGACCTTATCTCAAAAGAAAAAGATGATTGGATCATCTGAGAAGCCATGTAATTCTATTCCTATTAGGATCTATTTATTTTAAGGTCTGCAAGAAAGTTGGTTAATCTAACTTATTAATGCCCCTACCTTCCTGCTTCACTAAGGTTTCAGAAACATTCCCTTTGGTTCCTGGTCAAATACAGCCATAGTTAAAACACTCCTATGGTGCACATTATCTGTCATGCACTGTTTTAAGTACTTTGTATATATTTGCTCTTTTAATCCTTACAACCATTACATGAAGAGGTTTTATAATTATCCTCAAAATGCAGATGAGAAAACTGAGGCAAAAAGCGGTAAAATGGTAGCACTGGATGTGAACTCAGGCAGTCAGGCTTCAAAGCTTATGTTAGTAATCATTAAACCAACTGCTTTTCCAATAGTTATAGCACCTCTTGTTAATTTGAAAACCTGCCAGTTTGTGAAATTAAGGTACATTCAAGAAGGGAGGCTTGGCTAAGACATGTAGGCAGGAAACCTGCCCTGTGCATTGTTAATAAGTTATATTAATAATGAGCATGGCTTATTCATTCACAGCATCATGATTGCACAAGCACATCAACAATACATGGGATTAAGTTGAATAAAGGGCTTCAGCCCTGCCTTGGGGAAGCGATGACCTAAAGGCATAAGTGTACTCCGTAGGCTTTGAAGGTATAAAGAACCAGGCTTGGAGAACAATGAAGTACCACCCTTCTGCCTCAGGATATGGTGGTTTTAACCACTCCGCATGATGCAAAGGAAACTGACCTATAAGAAACAAGATCTCTGTGGTTTCCCAAGTGCTAAGAGCCTCTGACACAGAGTTCCTAAATCCATTGGAATTTTTTGAGTGATAGGAGTATCTTTTGTTCTAATTTAGGCAATACCTGGTGGGCTTCCCGGTAACCTCAAGATGGAGACTGGTTGCCAGGTGATTAGAAGACTAGAAATTTTGGTCTGTTTCCTGACTTCTGAGAAGGGACAGGGCTGAAGGTTGAGTTCATCACCAATGGCTAATGATGTAATCCAACAAGCTTAGCTGATGAACCTTCATAAGAATCTCTGCAGGGTTCAGAAACCTTCTGGTTTGCTAAACACTTGGGAGTATGGCACCCTCAGAGTGGACATCGAATCTCTGTGACCCATTATGCCTTTCCTATCCAGCCCTTCATCTAGCTATTTGCCTGTATCTTTTGCAATATCTTTTTTTTGGGGGGGACATACTGGGGATTGAATCCAGGGGTAGTTTATCTCTGAGCTATACCCCCAGCCCTTTTTAGTTTTTATTTTGAAACAGAGTCTCATTAAGTTGCTAAGGGTCTCACTAAATTGCTAAGGTTGTCCTCGAACCTGCGATTCTTCTGTGTTAGCCTCCCAAATACTGGGATTACAGATGTGTGCCACCACTCTAGGCCTTTTTGTAATAAACTTGCAAATTATTTCTCTGAGTTCTGAGGACTATCAAGGATATTAGTTGATCCCAAGGATGGGTTAGTGAGAACCCCAATTTATAGTTGGTCAGTCAGAAGTATATGTTACATACAACCTACTGTTTTTTATTAGTGCTGGGGGGACAGTTTTGAGGGACTGATCCCTTATTACATGGGATCTCACTTTAACTACAGATAGACTGTCAGAATTGAGATGAATTAGAGGACACCAGTTGCTGTCTGCTAGAAAATTATTTACTGGCAGGGAGAACACATTTTCCACACATTTTGGTGATCAGAAGAGTTGTGTCAATTGAAGTGTTGTATCAATTGTGTGAGAATAAGAAAAACACTTTTTTTTCTTATAGCTTTCAGAATTAGAACCAGAGTAATGGAATTTACTGAATTGTGCTAGTATTGGAAAATTGCTCTGATATTAATTTCTAGTAAATGTAAAAGACAGTCATTCAGGCAGGGTGAGGCTGTAGCTCTGTACATTCCAAGATTTCCCCCTCCCTTCTTCTTCTGCCCTTTGTTCTAATGATTAACCCGTAGTAAAAATGTAAAGACAATTGAAGCCTCTAGCATTAGATACAGGTAGAGACTTAAGAGCACCACAGAGGCAGTTAAGGCTTTAGCCCTAAGATCACAGTATACAGCCACACTGGCTGTAATCAGTGCTTCTGTTTCTCTCCTATTCTTTGTGACTCGGACTCAGTATAAGAAAGGCAAACTCCAGGGGTTGGGGATTTAGCTCAGTGGCAGAGTGCTTGCCTAGCAAGCCGAAGCCCTGGGTTCGATCCTCAGCCCTGTAAAAAACAATAGAAAACAATAGAAAAAGTATAAAAAAGAAAGGCAAACTCCATGCATTACATCAAAGTGCCCATAGTTGATAGACAACCAATACAGCCCATTACGATAGGGGTAAAACAAGGTAGATTATTGACCTCTGCGCTTAGTAAGTGCACTTAGCAGACTAGAAGGCACCACCTGCCTAAGGAATAAGTTAAGCCTAAGAAATAAGTTACTAGCTCGTTGCCTTGGTAACGCTGATAAAATCATACCAATGTAAAATTTGTATTTAAGGGGCCGGGGTCGGAGGGAGGAGAGAGTTCCACTTTCGGGCTCTCCAGCGTGTTTTCTAGGCATGCTGCTTTTCCTCTTCTGTTTTTCTATCTCTTACTGATTTTGTAATAAAATTTTGTTAAAGCTGCAACCGAGCTGCCTGTTAGTTTTTAATTCCTCTCTTCAGACGATCTGATCTGAATTGAAGGGAAGAATCCACAGCACCGCTCCCACCGTAACATGAATGGCCCTGACTCACAGAAATATGTGGTTTGGGAAGAGAGGATAGAAGGGAAGAGGACCAGAACCTTTGATTTTGAGTGGCCATGTGGTATGGGAAGCAGCTATGCTGAAATCAGTTACTAAAGGTAAGTTGTTAATGAAATTTAGAGATGGGCCCAACACTTAAAGAGTTGATTCACTGGATACAAAGGAAAATGCAAGCTAATAAGATAAAGTATGTGTATGACATAAAATATAATATTTTATATGCATATATATGGCATATAAAATCTGTTGGTTATTGTTATCCATATCAGTTGAAGTGAAATTAAGAGGGCTGGGTCAGACCTTGATGCTACTACCCTTAGTGCAGATTTTAATCAATAAGAGCTTATGCCACAGCCTCAAAACTGTCCCCCAGGGTGAAACTTAGGCAGACACAACACTGAGAAAGGCTAAGATCTCAGGTTTCCAAGAAGGTAGTAACACTGGGGAGAAGCAAAACCAAGATAGCCATTGCCTAGCACATAGTAAGCACTTTATATGATATACTTTATACAATACAATATACACTTTATACAATATAATATATAAAATAATATAATGTATATAACCTGTAATACACACACACACACACACACACACACACACACACACACACAGGTTCTTTTCTCTAAAACTAGGCATCTGGCTGAGAAGAACAAATAGCCTGCACTCCTGACAGATCATTAGACTCCAGCCCTGTGACTCAGCCTTTGCATTTGTTTTCTCTCCTGTACAGTAACACCTGCCTTGCAATTACAGACACCCTGTGTCTGATGATGTCAGCCATATATCATGCAATTCCCAGCAGGAAAGAGAGAGCAAATTCAATTAGAATAATTTTGGGGGAGATCTAATAAAAGGATATTCAGAAAAGTATGGTCAGGGCATAGGGAATCTATGAGGAATTGGGGGGTACCCCTCACGTACACATATAATGCAAAATTGGAATCATTTCTGTTCTGTAGCATTTTATTTTTATCTAACTATATGTATTTAGCATGCATTCATATAGAAGTTCCTTTTCTTGATCATTCTAATCCTAACTAGGTATGAGAAATGAATACTTTAGCAAGGAATAGAACACACCAGTAACAAGTTGCTAAAAAATTTAGGTAGAAAAAAATGTACTCCAAATTTCCCTCTGTCTCTCTTTCTCTGTCTCTTTCTCTCTGGAAACCAAAGGAAAAAAGTTAATATTTCTAGTGAAATATTGAATCATTTGACATGTAGAATTACCCTCCTATGGGTCACTTAGATATGATTCAAAATGTATTTAGTTGGTTTGGTGTATTTCATTAATTGTATAGGAGCAGAAATAATTTATTAGCAATCAGTTAATTGATAAATATGCAGTTTGATTTTGGCATTTAATATGTAGAAGAGGCCTTGGGGATTTAGGGACATGGGAGGGTAATTCCACTAAACTCTCTTGCTGACAGTTGTGGAGACAAGATACATATTCATAGAGGAATGTTATAGACTGTATTACAAAATATTCATATGTTGAAGCTCTAACCCCTAACGTGACAATATTTGGGGATGAGGCCTTTGGAGGTTGTTAGGGTTGAGTAGGGTTGGATAAGGTCATCAGGATGGGGCCCTCATGCTGAGATTAGTGCTTTCACAGGAAGAGACCACAGAGAGCTTGCTCTCCCTCACCACAACCAAACCTGCACAAGGAGATGGTCATTCAAGCTCACAGTGAGGTGGTGGCTACCTCTAAGCCAAGAGAAGAGACTTCAGAATGAAAGATACACTACCAACATCTTACTTTAGACTTCCCAGTCTCCACAACTGTGAAAGTAAATTTCTGCTGCGTGAGCCACCCAGCCTGTGGTATTTTGTTATGGGTACCCAAGCAGACTAATACTAAGGAAGAAGGCAACAATTTAAAAAAGTAGTTCAACTAAAGTTTTCTCCTTTGTCTGGAGTCCCTTCTAAGTCCCATTCTCCCTAGCTTCCACATATTAGGGAGAACAGCTGACTTTTCACTCTTTGTGACTAACTAATCTCACTTAGCATAATGTTCTCCAGTTCCCTCCATTTCTCTGTAAGTGATGTAATTTTGTTCTTCTTTATGGCTGTGTAAAATTCCATTGTGTGCATATCCCATAGTTTTGTAATCCATTCATCAGTTGATGGGCATCTTGGCTGGTTCCAAAGTTTGGCAATTGTGAATTGTGCAGCTATAAACCTAACTAAGGGAGATGGAAGGGGGGAAGAGGGAAACCCACTATAGCACACAATGTATATACACAAATTTATCAATCACTATGCTGAGCATGAAAAGGAGGGAAGGGGGAGGGAATAGGGTGGGATTGGGGGGGGGGCTAAATGAGCAATGTGTGCATGCATGCTTCTGATACCCTGACACTTATCAAAATGTATAACTACAATGCACCAATAAATGAATATATTTTTTTAAAAAGTTCATAGAATGGGAAAAAATAGTTTTATATGCTCTTCAAAAAAGTTAGTTCAAGGCAATAAGTGCTTAGCACTAGATGATGAATATAATAAATGCGTTACAGGTGGTGTGTGGGGGGGTCTGAGCAGCTGTAGTGGTCGGGGAAGGCTCGCAGAGCTTGGTTGGCCTGGAGTGGTAGAAGAGGCTACAGTCTCATAGCAAGAGAACTTAGGAACCAAGCAAATGCTAAACATGTTTACTTGTTTATATGATTGGTCTGAGCCAACAGAACTCTCAGAGCTCTGTATTTGCCATCTTTCTAACTGGTATATTCGTCCCTCTTTGTCTGGTTAACGCCTCTTGAGCCTTGGTTAATCCCTCTGGTTAACCCCCCTTAACCCCTCTTGACACTCAGCTTAAATGTGTCATCCTCTGGAAAGCCTTTTCTGACTCTCGGGTTTGACTGTGGTTCCCAGTCGAAGACTCCCAAGACTTTTTCCTTCAGGACAATGTCCACAAGGATATTCAAGTTACTAATTTGTGTAAGTTTTTGTTAATGCTTAAATTACTCATCAGACTACCATTGGACTTCTAGATCTTCAGATGCCCAGTCTGGGTTTGTTTTGTTTTCCATCATGGTCCCAAATTCAAGCATACCATTAGTAGACACTAGGTGCTCAATAAAATTCCATTAATTGACAAAATGGATGAATGGCTATTACTCCACACATGAGTGATTGTCCTTGCTGTGGAAGTGACATATTTTAAAGACTGAGTCTTTTCCCTCCTAGGTCTGTGATAGAGACCACATATAATCAAAGGAAGATTGTGTGGTTTTCAGGACCATGTTCTACAAGTTAACAGTTTGGTTATAATCTGTTACAGCCCTCTTTAGGACTTCAACTTGTTCTCCTCTTGTAGCAGCCCAGTATCAGATGACAAAATAGACTGGGTGGAATAGATGGCCGTATAATAGTTAAAAGAGAGCGGGGGTGTGGTTTAAATAGTCCTTCAAGTTTTGGAAACTTGTCAAGTTATAACAGACTGAGAAAAATTTTTATTTAAAAAAATTTTTTTTGAGGTGTATTTTATTTTATTTTTATGCTTTTATTGGAACAACAATCTTTACGTTCATCTAAAAAGCAAAATAGGATATACTTTCAATGCTTTTGTGTTTTTTTTTTTTTACTTTTTATGTTCATTTATTGGTGCATTGTAAATTGTAATTATACATTTTGATATATGTCAGGGTATGAACATCATACATGCACACATTGCACATTTAGCCCTCCC
>PVJS01023328.1:0-19947 GCA_004027185.1 Glis glis | reverse complement strand
CAAACATTTCAGATGTTTCACCTCTGAGCTTGATCCCCAGCCCTTTTTATTTTTTATTTTGAAACAGGGTCTTGTTAAGTTGCTGAGGCTGACCTTAAATGCATGATCCTCCTGTTTCTGCCTCCCAAGTACTGGGATTATAGGTATGTGCCACCATGCCCAGCCGATTTAAATTTCTAAGTACACTATTCTTTATTGTTAACTATAGGTTCTGAGTTAAACAGTTGATCTCTGAAACTTATATAGTATATGTTTTTCTGTGACTGACATTTCATTTAGCATATCTTTCAAGTCCATTTATATTGTCACAATGTAAGAATTTTTTAAAATTTTTTTATGCTGAGTACTATTTGATTGTGTGTATATACTGCATTTCCTTTATGCATTCATCTGTTGATGAAAATTTGTATTATTTCCGTATCTTGGGTATTCAGAAGAATGGTTCAGTGTAACCTATTGTGCTTATTTTTACATTCCTACCCACAGGGTATGAGGGTCCTGATTTCTCCCTAACTTTGCCAACACATTATTATTATTATTATTTTCTTTCCTTTTTGGTAATAGCCATCCTAAAGGTAGGAAGTAATATCTCATTGTGATCTTAATTTACATTTTTCTGATGATTAATAATGTTGAACATCTTCCCATATACTTATTGGCCAATTGTATGTTTTCTTTGGAGGCATGTCTATCCAAATCCTTTGGCTACTTTTAATCAGATTACATGTGTGTGTGTGTTTGTGTGTGTGTGTGTGTGTGTGTGTGTGTGTTTAGGTGTTTCTTATGTATTTTGAAAATTCATTCCTTATCAAATATATGATTTGCAAATATCTTCTCTCATTCCATCCAACAAAGAATTTGAGTATCTTTCTAATTATGAATATATTTTGTTTGTAATTTTAGGAGTGTTGACAGCTTTTACTGTGCTATCTTCTAATCAAGAATATGTTACATCTCCTTGGAATATCTAAGTGTGGTCCAGATTAGATTAGAGAGTGGCAAGAAAAAAATTCAAAGCTTTTATTACACTTTCCATTTGTTTTATTATAAAGCCAGTAGATAAACAATACTGTGATTCTCTGAGACACCCCTACTATGTCATAAATTGCATCTCAAAGGTGGGTGGCCTCAGAAGCCTCTGTAGAGTGAAGACACAACCAGAAGAACCTAGACACTGTTATATTTATGGAGTTTAAGGCTAAAAGGAAACAAGAGAGAGGAAGATAATGACCATGACTTAGGCATTCTTAATTTACTTAGCTTTTCAAAATTAGTAGTTATGAAAATAGTATCTCTGTCATGTTTCTACTGCAATTTATTATTTCTTAATACCCGCAGACAATTTTCTTTACAACGTTTGATTTTTTCTATCATTATTTTAGTGAGAGTTTTAAAAATTTAAATGTGTAGAAATTTTATCCAATGCAGGAAAAACACTGGATGAAATGAAAAAAATTTATGTTTTTGGTTTCTCTCCTTTAATTCTCTTTTTTTTCTTGTATAACACTTATTAATACGTCTATTATATGTCAGTCAGAAATACCCAATAATAAACTGGGAAAAATGTGATACTAGTAAAAATGAAAGTGCAATAAAATAAACAAATAAACACAATCAATATTGTGATAAGTATCATTCATTAATCTATATATTCAAATGACTTTGTTGTTGAAAGATATTTACTGAAAATTTTAGTTTGTATTAATGTTTAATTTATTAACTATAAATCCATTCATTCTTTTTAATATATTCATTTATTGTTGCATTGTAATTATACATTTTGATACACATCAAGGTAGCAGCATCATACATGCACACATTGCTCATTTAGCCCTCCCTCCAATCCCACCCTATTCCCTCCCCCTTCCCTCCCTTTCATGCTCCGGATAGTGATTGAGTCTTATAAGTTTGTGTATATACATCATGTGCTATAGTGTGTTTCTCTCCACCCCCTCCCCATTCATTCTAAAGATTAAAAAACCTACAATCATGATAAATTTATGTTTTAACTTTGATAAGAACAATTATCTTAAATAGTAATTTCATATTTCCTTATACTAATTTTACTCTTTAAACAAAATCATTTGGTCAACTACTCTTACCTGCTTTAAATTACATGCAATATAAAAACTATTACATTATTATAAAAGTTTAGTTCTACTCCTACATTATTTAAAGTCATTGTACTTTATATTTTTTTCTTATTATCCTTATTTGTGTTTCAGTTATCAAATATAAAGTAATGGTCTCAGAACTTGAAATAAAAAAGCATGCTATCTTTGACAATCATGTGTTGTAGTTTATCCAACAACTGATGTACAGTTCAAACAGAGGACTTGGTTGCAGCTCCTAAGTTCTATCACTAATTTGCATTAGAACACTGCTCTAGGACATTTTTATAAGAGCTCATTTTCTATATGAAAACAACATTCCGATTTCATGAGTTTCTTTTCAACTTGAAGTTTTTGTTCATTTGTTTTTGTTGTGGTTGTTTTGGCAGGTGAACCAAAGCTTATATCTCCCAGGAATCCAGAATTTGAGGGAGCAAAGGCTGTATATTATTATGGTTTACTAGAGTAACAAAACTCACAGGATACATAGATGGTAAAAGGGGATTTATCAAATCAGCTTACAGCCCAAAGCAGTGTAGTCCCAAGTGGACACCTGCATGCAGAGAGCTGGAAGAACCAGCAGCTGGTTGAGCAATCCAAGAGCCAAAGTCTCAGAATTAAGAGTGACCACTAATGCAGTCATATCCAAGATGGAAAAGCCAGGAAACTCTCTGGAGAAATGATGACAAAGTCCATTTTTAAGAGCTGAAGGCTGGTGTCCCAGGAGACAGCCTGGTACATCTTTTTATCCACATCCTGTGCCTATCAAAATAGTGCTGCCTCCGTTCAGGACAGGACGGCCCATTCCATCTGCTGTTAGATAAGCCACGCATCTCAACACACCAGAGTCACATACTCTTAGGTGTTTCATCATCCAGTCAAGTTGACAATCCAGATGAACCATAACAGACTGATTTCCTTTTCAACCATGCATCAGGCTACTATTTCCCATCCGATTTGAGGACTTCTATCTGAGCACTTTGTACAAAATAGAGCTCTTAAACCTTTTGTTTCTAGTAAATACCAATTGTTTTTCAGGATGGTTTGACTTATTCACAGTTCCCTGTGAAGTATGTATCCTTCTGTACTTTTCAGTGGGAAAAATATTTACAAATCATAACTTTTATACACACAAATACTTTTGGATAGTCAGAGCCACTTACAAACCTGTAACATCTGATATAACTATTTTAAAAATAAAAACAGTAAAATAGTGTCTGATCCAAATAATAATATCACTTGTCTTTAGTATTTCATAATTTTCTGTTCTGAGTAGGTTTTTGTGTAGGTATATAAAAGAGATAATAGAATTTTACTGTGTCAATATAGTCCAAAATTATATTTTTTTATTCTCTTTGCTGTCCATTGTCACTACATACTCTATGGGTTTCATTAGCTCCTTTACCATTTAGGTACATATTTGCTGTGTTTGAAAGCATCTTTGCTTTCTGGAACAAGGTGTTCCAGTAGTATCTTAGTATAAGCATACCTGCTTGAATAAAATATGCATGTTCCAGAAAGACCTCACATTCTGCAGAATCGCCACTAACAGTCACCGGGCACATGGGGAAATGGCATTGGCCAAAACCTATGCAGGTATGTAAACAGAACACTAACAAAACCTGCAATTGGTGTCTGGGGCAATAACGGTGGGAAGACCAGGCAGGCAGTACAGGTTGTCAGGAGGCTGCCTGAGGGAGTATTAAACTTGCACAAAAACAATAGAGAAGAAGGTCGGCTGGCGGGAGGTACTGAATCAATGCAGAGAGAAATGCCGCTCTGAACACCAGTGTAAGTAAAACCTGCCATGAGGCTGGAACTCTGCAGGGGTGTGATTCTGGCTCTCTAGGGTGAAGGTAATGAGTATGAGGACTCATTTTCAATTTCCTAAAATAAAGCTGTGAAGGGACCCCTTTCTATGAAGCACCCAAGCAAAATGCTTACCACATTTTTTTCTTTTCTGAGTTAACAATTTTTCTCTCACCATTTTGGCTCCTCTTTAGTAAAATCAGATAGAAAGCAACAAAAGTTCTAACATACATTCATAATTTCCTGCTCATTACGAACAGTTATGAGCAAAATTAGTTATCAGAAAAATGTAATTCTAAAGAAGAAAATTTCCTGTAGCAGCATGAAATCAGCTATCCTGAAAAAAAAATTGTATTTCTTTTCTTAACGAAAATAGATCAAAATTGGTAGCTTATATTTAATATAAAAAGTCTGGGATCTCATTCAAAATTTTTTGAAAGGTCACAGTTAAAAGTGCTGTGATTTATATTTTGACAAAGCACAAAACTTTTTTTTCTTTTGTCTTGAGTTTAGATTGATACATCTGACCCTTACACATATTTTAATTCGTAAATCTTTTACACTAGAAAACTAGTTAATTCTTCACATAAGATCACACATAGATATTTCATTTCTTTTCCAAATTAGACTTATACCTATCTTTTATAACTTTCTAACTTATTGGCAAGGACAAAACATCTCTAAGATAGAGAATAAAATAATACATAATACTGATAGGTTTTTTCTAATGATAGATTACCTTACATTCCTGGAATAAACCCTATTTATTCTGATTCATTTTGATTTAAGTACCACTGCATGGTTAGATTTTCCAATATTTTATTTATATTTTGGCATATATTCAAAATAAAATTTATCTACAGTGTTACTTGTGCTGAGTTATGCTAGCTTTATAAAATGATTGGGTAAGTTTTTTATGTTTTCTATATTCTGGATCATTTTGAATAAAACTGAAACTGTTTCTCATGTCGATTTTATTAATTTATGTTTCACTATAAAAGCATCCATTTGCTTAGCTTTTAAAAAGCATTTGCCCAAAGTTGCATATATTCTTCAGAAAGTTGCATCTTTTTCTTTTACATGATTTTTCTGTCTTTCATATCTGAGGTTATGTATTACCTATTTTTATGTTTATAAACATAGGCAGGCATTGGTATTTAACATTTAAAAGCAAACGTTCATTTTTCAGGGTGTTACAATCACATTGATTGTATAGATTTTTGACCTAATAATTTTATATCCAAAAAACAGAATATATCTAAGTTAAAATGTGATGTGCAAGTAAATATAATTTACCTAAGATAAAACTCTAAAACTTAAGTTCTAGTCATGGATATCTGTGACCTTGAGTCATTTACTTAATTTATTTTCTATATAACTTACATAATGCTTGCCATTATAACTCAAATCCCAGTAATGCCACTTGAAATGAAAATGATCCCATGGGAAGGTGTGTGTGTGTGTGTGTGTGTGTGTGTGTGTGTGTGTGTGCGTGCGCACGCGCACACCTGTATGCCTATATACAAATGCTCTTTTTTAATCAGCTAACACTTTTAGAAAAAATGATAATATAAAATAAAATAGAGTATTGTACTTTTTATCTATTACAATCATTGATTTTGGCAATGTATAATACAATCCTTTAGAGGTCTGACACATTTTTTCCCCTTAATAAGAGGTTTTATACCCAAGTATCCAAATCTCATTAACTCTGTCAATAGGACCATGGGTACATCCTCAGTGGGAAAACCTTCCTAGAGTTTTCCCATTTGATTAACAGTTTCCATTTTCTCATTTGATTAAATACTTTAAATTGAATGAAGGACTCTAGGGAGTCTTTTTCTGCAACATTAAAATAATTAACCCTTTTATAAGTGGCAGCATTTGTATTTGTTAAACTTTTCAAAATTTTTCAAATGTACTTCCATTTGAATTACACTGTACTTATAAAGTATTCAAATTCTTCTTGTAGATTATAAATTTGAAAAATGGATGCACTTTTCACTCTTCAAATATAGCAAAATATTTAAATAATTTTAAAATAAATGGATAAAATTAATTGATAGTATTATATGGCTGTAACACTGGAGATATCTATTCCTTTAATACCTATTGATACACAACTCTTGATAACACTGCAGCCAATAAAAATTTATCATTGTCTAAAATCAGTACTAATCTAGATAAATTGATCTCAAAATATGCCCAGTATTTTCATATTTCCAATTATGTGAGAGTCATTACAGTGTAACAGTTTGTGCTTTGGCTTTGCAATTAGAAACACCTGGTTTGTATCCATCTTTGCCATTTACTATCTCTGTGAATTAGGGAAAAATAACTCCTAATATGGTCTACCACCTTCCAGATAATATGTCTCAATATATAATCTGCTATATAACAGTGCTTTAATTTCTTCATCTAGAAAATGGGAATAATTGTGATAATAATAACCTTCATAAAAGTCTTTTTGGAAATAATACATGCACAAAAGAAGCATAAAATGCCTACTAGGTATCCTTAGGTTTTACTTTACCTATTACTATTATACTGAAAAAATAGGCATGACAGTAATGGTTAGAAATCACTCTTAAGTGATACAAAATATTTTTCATCTTTTTAAACTCATATCTTAAAAAAAACTGAAGAAAGAGGTTACAAGGACAATATATGATTACCTGTTATGATAGAAAGAAAAAGCTCCAGTATTATTTTGATAATAAAATTGAAAAAGTTTAATCAATTGGAGGTTATTTCAGTTATGCAAGTGTTATTTGGCAATATATCCATATGCCCCCTGTAAAGGAAGCTGGAGGGGTGTTCCTTAAAATCAGAGAATCTACTGACTGAGAAGTCTGTTACACTTTTTCTTGATATTTTCTAGGAAAACATGTAGATGTTCTATGTTTTTCAATTCCAAATTCATTCACACACTCCAGAAAATCTCAAGATTGTATTGATAATGATATAGCTTTTGCCCAGAAATGTCAATTTGTCTCATTTACAATGTGATCCTTCCATATTAAGAAAAATTAATAAGTCTTTTGAGTTATATAATAGATGCCAAAATTGTCACCTAAGAAGAATTTTTATAAGCAATTCTGGACCATTGTAGTCAAATTCTTGTGTTTAACCTGGAATTGACTCAATGCAGTTCATTTTTCTAAGTGAACAGAAAAATGATCTTCAAAAGGTAGTTTAGCAGATGTGCTGTTGATTAATATTTTCAGATTTTCTACTTGCTCTCCATATATATAAACTACCATGTAAATCTATTCAACAAATAACATACATAAAATGGATTTGGGTCCTGATTTTTCTATTTAAAACATTATGTGTTCTTTATAAAATTATCATTGAGGATATCAACTATAAAATTTCTCAACATTTTTTCTTTAATATTTTACTAAATAGTTTCTATTCACAGCAAAATCAAGAGGAAGATACATAAATATCCCATATAACCCCTGACATTACACACATTTAACCTCCAATATTATCAACATCCCCCAACACATATACCTGTTACAATTGCTGAGCCTTCAATTGTACATTATAATTACCCAAAGTTCATAGTTCATTTTAGATCTCATCCTTGCTGTTTGACATGGGTTTAGACAGAACTTAATGAGAAAGCTTTGAATTTTTGACTATTAAAATGATATTAGTTTTTGGTTATGTATTATATCAAGTTTAGGAAGTTCCCATTTATTTCTAGTTTACTGAGAGTTTTTATAATGAATAGGTATTGGGTTTCATTAATGCTTTTTTCTGAATCTACTGAAATGATCATGTCTAACTTTTTAGAAATTATGAAATGAGGATTTCTTTTAAAAGAAAACAATTTTATCTGTCTGGAGAAATTTTTCACTCTGCAATATCTATCAAATGGAAAACCTTAATATAACTCACATTTTGCTATGTTTGACAAGTAGCTCAAAGATCATGATTAAACACCACAGGGATATTCGCCTGCATGATTTCAAAGTTTTCCCTTTTAATAGTTTAATGTTTTCCTGCTCATACTTTTACAAGCTTCTACAAATTTCTTTTGAAAAATTGTTAGGATCAAAAAAGAGATAAATGGGGCTTTAAAATAATCTGGTGATTTTACATTATCATAATTCTATATTTGATTAACTTTTATACTACTTGATATGACATATCATAAAATACTATGTAAAAAGGTAATTTGTAACTTTATCATCTATTTAACATATAACTATCAGACATGAGTATAAAATACACCTTTAAAAAGCCAATACATGTATAGTTTTATAGACAGAAAATTACTTATTATTTTCTTTTATTTTAAAATTTTCATTTGATTATTTCTGGAAGTGATTGGTGTAACTTGGATAACCTAACATTTTAGTCTACTAAATATATATTTCTTTAATTTATTTAAGAAATAAATTATTATGCATCTACTCAAAGTTGCAACAATTTATAGGTTAATTTTATGAATGTTTTATTTGAAGAGGCTTAGGCATATTACTATTTTATTTTTCAAATGTAAACTTAAATACAATTTCCTTATTCAGCTATGAGAGTACTATGAAATTTTTTCCTAGAAATAATCTCATGAATAACTGCTTCCCTCTTTATGTTCTCAACAATCTCATTTTATTAATTTTAATTTCTCTTTTTATAGTGGATTTAATAGCATTATTAAATATTCTTGATTTAAAAATAATGAATGTAATACTTCTTCAAACATATAAACTCAGGCATCTACCAACATCCTCAGAAGTTTTTCTGTTTTATTTCTATATCTGTTGATTCCTTAATTTTTATGCATTTTCTATACTCATTGCCCTTCAGTTTCTATTTGTCCTGATGCAATTCTCTAAAATCAACAGTAACATATTAATTACTAAGTCTAGTTATATTATTTGAAGATAAAATTGTTTCTTGCCTATTCACCAGCATGCTATTTAATTGAATAAAGAATATGTAAAGAGACATATTAAATGTTTGTGTGTGTGTGTGTGTGTGTGTGTGTGTGTGTGTGTGTGTGTTATTGAGGATTGAACCCAGGGGCATTCTACCTCTGAGCTACATCTCCATCACTTTTTATTTTTTATTTTGAAACAGAGTTTTGCTAAGCTGCTGATGGTCTTGCCAAATTTCAGACTGGTGATCCTCCTGTCTCAGTCTTCCAAGAACTGAGATTTCAGGCATGCAACATCATGCCCAGCTTTCACCAGATTTTTTAGAAGAATAAAGTAATGCAAAAACAGCATAGTACTGGCATAGAAAGATGTCAGCCAATGGAATAAACTATAGTACAAAGAGAAAAATCCACATAGATACAGTCATTTGATTCTCATAAGGCACCAAAAAATACATTGGAGAAAAGAGAACCCTTCTAACAAATTATGCTGGGAAAACTGGATATCTGTACATAGAAAAGGAAAACTGGATCTCTCTCTCTCACCCTTTACAAAGTCAACTCAAAGTCGATCAAAGACCTAGCAATATAAACAGAAACTTTACAACTGCTAGAAGAAAACAGAGACTTAACTCTCCAATGTGTTGTTTTCCTCATTGATGTCTTCAATAAAACCTTTGAAATTTTGAAAAGAAAACCACAAATTAATAAATCAGATACCATCAAATTAAAATGCTTTTTCACAGCAAAAGAAACAAAGTGTAAAGAGAGAACCTATAGAATCGGAGAGAATCTTTCCCAGTTACTCTTCTGACAGAAGATTAATATCCAGACTATTTAAAAAAAAACCAAAAAACCTAACACCAAAACCAAACCAAAACGAAAAATAATCAATGAGTAGGAAAACAAACTAAACAGACATTTCTCAAAAGAAAAATATACAAAAGGCCAACAAATATATGAAAAAAAGTTCAACATCTTTAGTAATTAAAACCGCAATGAGATTTCAACTCACTCCAGTTAGAATGACAATCATCAAAAGTACAAATAATAATGAATGCTGGTGAGGATGTGGGAGGGGGAAGGAACATACTTTTCTGGTGAGACTGTAATTACTACAACTATTATAGCATAGAGTTTCCTTTAAAGACTAGAAATAGAGCCACTATATGACCCAGTTATACCACTCCGTGGTATCTTTCCAAAAGAATAAAAGTTAGAATACTGTAGTGATACATGCATACCCATGTTTATAGCAGCACAATTCACAATGGTCAAGTTGTAGAACCAGACTAGGAATCCATATCCATCAATGGATGAACATATAAAGAATATGTAGAATATATCCACAATGAAATTATACTCAGTTATAAAGAAGAATCAAATTATGTTATTTTCAGGAAAATGGACTGAACTAGAGAACATCAGACTAAATGAGTTAAGTCAGACTCAGAAAATTGAGTCAGGTTTTTTTTCTCTCATATATGAAAACTAGAAAGAAAAAAAAAAAGAAAAGAAACATAATTAAAACAGAAAAGAGACCAATAGATTAGTGAAATAGGATCTGACCATAAGCAGGGAAAAGAGAGGCATGGGGAAGAAAACAGACCAAATTGTGTATGTGCATATGCATCACTATAAATCCCACTATTAGGTATAATTATAACGCATCAAAAATATTTAACAAAAATTAAAAAACAGACATTTTTCCTAAGACTATTTTCAGTTGAAACATTTCAAGCCCAGCTGAATTATACAAGACCTTTACAGAAGAACTGTGCTTAAAATTTGATATATTCAACATTAAAAGTTTAAAAGCAAAGGACATATCTTATTATAGAATTTAAATTTATATTTTATAAATTGTTGGGTTTTTAAAAGAATAATTTTTTTTTTTTTGCGGAACTGGGGATTGAACCCAGGGGCATTCTACCTCTGAGCTACACCCCCAGCCCTATTTTTTATACTTTATTTTGAAACCGGGTCTCTTGAAGTTGTGGAGGGCCTCACTAAGTAGCTGAGGCTGGCCGCGAACCCGTATCCTCTGGTCTCCGCCTCCCAAGTACTGGGATTACAAGCGTGCGCCACCACGCCCGGCAAAAGAATATTTTTTTAAAGATATGTACCTATAATATGTGAATGTCTTCTCTTCAAAACTTTTGGTGTTTGTATGCCATAAAATATCTTTAGTATTTTTTATATTTTGAAATAATTTGTACAGCTTTAAATGATGGAAATTATGCTTATAGAAGACTACTTCTGGTTTCTTTGATGATCATGTTTTTCCTCTCTTTTCCTCATATAAAACAGTATATGATATGTTCAAATCATTAATTCTAGCATTTCTGAGATGGAAAATATTAAAAGTCTTCAAAATGTTAATTGTATCACATGTTGAAGTACCTAAACCAATTCAAAAGCAGGGCCTCAATATGCATTTATGCAGGGATTTTAAACAGTATTAGTGAATAATTCAGAATCATGCCAGGAATTGTTTTATGCAACATATTTTGGTATTCATATTACAATGAATCTAAATGACTTGAGGGGAGGTACTGGGGATTGATACCCAGGGGCATTCTACCTCTGAGCTATAATTCCAGCCATACTCTATTTTTTATTTTGAAACAGCATATCACTAGGTTGCTGAGGGCCTCGCTAAATTGCTGAGGCTGTCCTGGAACCTGCAATCCTCCTGTCTCAGCCTCCCAAGTGCTAGGATTACAGGTACACACCACCAATTCTGGCTTCTAAATAACGTTCTACAAAAAGAATGAAAAGGCAACTTAATTAAAAGAAACATACATAATTTTATATAGGATTATCTTATTTACAAATTGAAGATTAAAGACTTCTATGTTTCAGAAATAACTACATATTTGGAGAGGACTAAGTAAGTACCTTATCAAAATATCAACTTTTCATTTTGCATTTCTCATTAATTTCCTGAGAAAATTTATATGTTTATTATATTTTCTTTATAAGCAAAATAATAGTAATAATTAATAATAATAATAATAATAATAAGCCAGGTGCAATGGTGCATGTCTGTAATCCCAGCCATTAGGAATATGAGACAAGAGGATTACAAATTCAAGATCAGCCTCAGACTAAAAAAGAATTGGGATGAAGTTCCATGTTAGAATGCTTCTGGGTTCAATCTCCAATGCTTAAAAAAATGTTAAGCCCTTGAAATCATAATTTGGGGAAATGAAGGTAATTCATCCAACAAATGTGTGACAGTCATTAATTTTCATAGTGAATTTTAAATTTGACCATGAAGAAAATATTGACATAATCTATTTTTATTTTTATTTAAAGCTTCCTTAACTTTGCCATTATAACCAAATATTCCAGATACATTGAATATCAAGAAAACATGTATTTGATAATTTTGATATAGTAACAAAATAATAGAATAAATAATTACCCTTTAAAATTATGATGGCATCCAAGCATGGTGGTGCATTCCTGTGATCCCAGTACTTGTGAGACTGAGACAGGAGGATTGCAGGTTCAAGACCAGTCTCAGCAACTTAGTGAGGTCCTCAGCAACTTAATGAGACCCTGTTTCAACATAAAAATAAAAAGGGATATGAGTGTAGCTCTGAGGTGGAATGCCCCTGAGTTCAATCCCCAGTACCAAAAAAGAAAAAAATTATGATAGCAAATTTACAGTACATCATTAAATGTAAAGAGATATTTCTAAATATGCGTATTTCTATTATAAAATAAATGCATCTGTATAGTTTACTATAATTATACATATACAGTCACATTTCTGTACAGTTCACTTGCTTTTTAATGTTTTTATTGACATAATATTTATGTATATTCATAAGGTACAATATAATGTTTAGATTTAGGTGTACATTGGTTAGTGATTAACACAAGAAAATTACTATATACATCCCCTTAAAATCTTTAAAATTTTCATTTCTTTATAAATATATTCAAATTCCTCCTCTATAGCTATTTTGAGATATATAGAGCATTATTGCTAATTATATCCACCATTCTGTGTCAAAGAATTCTAGAACTTATTCCTCTTACTAAACAATAACATCATATATATTGATCAACCTCTGCCCCTTTATCCTTCCCCATATTCTCTCAGACTCTGATAACCAATGTTCTGCTTTCAACTTCTATGAGATTTAGTCCTTTGTACTACAGTTATGAGATCATGAAATATTTCTCCTTCTTGCCCAGCATTCTGCCAAATGACTTAAGGGCACTAGTCTTTTTGAGATCTAGGTTTGATATTCACACCACATCATTTCCACAACATTCATTGTTTTAGGAAAGTCATATTACAGCCCCAAAATCAAGAGGATAGAGATTTAATTTTATCTCTCCAAGAGAGGACTTGCAAATTCACATTGCAAATGGGCATGCGTCATAGTAAAAGGAGGAATTTATGGTTATTTCTTGCAATTGACCATAAGCACAAAATAGAATATATTTAAAACACACATAAAGCAAAACAATAAATAATATGCAGATTGTATAAAAAGGTCACATTAAATTTTTTATAAGTACAGCAATGTCAAATGGTAATTTCATTGTGAAAAAGAATGCAAAAGTTGAATGACCATATGTGAGCAATGATAAACCACATTGATAATTAAGCATATGTAAAATAAACATTTAGTTACCAACTCACTGGTAAAGTTATTAATCCATCTATATTGTTAAGAAATGGCGAAATTGTGACTTTTTCTATATTGTTGATGAGGATAAAATTTGGAGCACTCATTTTGAAAGCATTTTGCAAATAATCAGTGTGGTAAGCAGCACCTGAGATATCCCAGTCCCTTAGTACTCAAGCCATGGGTAATTCCTTTTTCCCTGAGAACAGGGTGATAAAATCACTTCCCTCTCACATGTGGAGTACAGCAAGGGATGGGATGCCACATCCGATTCTATATTACAAAGCCTGTTTCCTCTCTCTCTGGCTTACTTACTTTGATGAAGCCTGGTGTAATGTGTGAACTGTCCTGTGGAGAGAACTGAGGCTGGCCTCTCAGCAATGGCTAGGGAGGAATCTGGTCCCTGGTTCAACATCCTGTGAGGTATCAAATCCCATCCACAACTACATGGCTGAGTTTCAGAGCCAATGTGCCCTCAATCGATCCTTCATTTGTCTCCAGCATTAGGAGGGACCTAGAGCCAGCTGAGGACTGAGTTCAGTCTTGCCTGGACATCTTACCTTTAGAAATGGATAGAATATTTATTCTTTTAACAGTTAAGACTTGATGAAATTATTACACAGCAATAGATAACTAAAATAAGCTAGTGAGTGTGAAAGTTCTCCACATAAGAATGAACAAATCCAGTTCTAGGTATATACAGTAAAAATACTGTGGTTCAGGTCAACTTTGGAAATAAATTTAAAAAATGGTAATGCATGTGAACTTTGTCAACATATGAAAACATAGATCAATCTGCAGCACAAAATTATTAGTAAAGTCAGTAAATTGCAAATGTTACATGTACAAATAATTTTATTTCTGTACGTTATTTATTTATTTATTTATTTATTTATTTATTTTGCAGTACTGGGGATTGAACCCAGGGGCATTTTATCTCTGAGCTACACTCCCATTCCTATTTTTTATTCTTTATTTTGAAACAGGGTCTCACTAAGTTGCGGAGGGCCTCACTAAGTAGCTGAGGCTGGCCGTGAACCTGCGATCCTCTTATCTCAGCCTCCCCAGTACTGGGATTACAAGTGTGCACCACCATGCTGGCTTATTTCTGTATTTTAAAGGTGGAAACCATTATATAAAAATATATACATATATAACAAAACTGTTATAATGTTAATTCATTATATAAGCACCAACACCAGATGGTGTCTCAGTGAAGGATCATTGAATGAAAGATCTCATATATATATTTTATATTTTTAAAATATATTTAAAATATATTCTGTTCCAAACATGTTAAAATGCTATTAACTTTTCTTACATCTTGATAATGTATGCATAGATATTTCTCATAATATATCTTAAATTTTCTTGTTAAAAATAATGCGTAATTTTTGAACAATTTTAGTAAAGCAGAATTGAAGTAATATAAATGTAATGCATTAATAAGAATTTGATATGTGTCATTAAGATAAAAAAGTATTGGAGATAAAAATACCTGCATTTGGTTTATGAAAGTTATAAGACTAAATTACAAACAGATCTTGTTTATTGTAGTAATCTGATGACAACAGTATCAGCAGCCATAATACATCAAATAATTTCCAAGACATTAAGCAAACAAATCATTTATATAGAGTAATGTAAACAAATCATTTATACATCTATTGCACACAGCACATCTTTAAACTATGCCTCAGAGACATCTAGTAAATAGTACAAAGCAGAGTACATCTATCATGTTATGTTATTGTTGGAAAAAACACTTTAAAATGACATACAATCCACTAAAATTGGAAAATACATTGTTCAGCCATGTAAATCTGACATCTAGAAATATTAATATTATTATGCTAATTATGGAATAACATAATTATTCAAGTTTTAGTCACTTGATATGCAACAAATTACACTTAAGATGGGCAGTCCTAGACATTTGTTTATGCTTAAATTTTTTGGTGTCACAAAGATAAACATTTCAGATTATATATATTCTTTAATCTGTTTTTCTTTTTTTGGTTTATGAATTGCCAAATGAGAACACATATAGTAGCAGAATACTTTCTTGCTTTATTCATGTTTTCACACAGTTACAAAATCAGTGACAGTAGAAACATAATGTCTACCTTGCCTCTGTTTTGTTTTACTTTGAATTTTGCTTAATAGAACTACCAAAATCTGACTTTGAAACTGTTTCTGATTTATCATAAACAAAATATGATTTGTGCATCTCAGAGGATAAGGGAAGTATTTGGTAAGACTATAGCAATCCCCAAAATCTCATAAATAACTGGCTGATTCTTCAAAATTTACTTTCTTACATTTTGATTAATACAACAATTAAAATTGAATTAACTCTAAGGGGAATGGTATTTGAATTTATTGTGAAAAATTTATACCTTAGTGTTCAACATAACTTTGGTTATGTGTGGGTCAAAATAATATAATAATATTATGAAACAAAAGAAATTGAAGACCAGAATGGACAGGGAAATTTAAGAAGACAGAATTTTGTAATGTACAGATTTTTTTGTAGACTGTTTTAATGACCCAAGTTCTTTACCACTTCCTCTATTTATGATTGTTTTCTTCTGTGTAAATTTTCAATGTTCTCCCACTGTGGGAAGGTATCAGTCCCTAAGTGTCAGGCTTGGTCCCTGGGCTCAGTTTGTGACTTGCTTTGGTCAATATGACCTGACACCAGCAGTTCAGTGGAAAGTTTATGACAGTTTGTAGTCACTAGCTCTTGAGATACTTATAATTCCATGAGAAGAGCATGTATAAGCAGGCCTAATTGTGCTGGAAGGCAATTGAGTAACATCAGGAGCAGAGAAGTACCAGCTGAGGTGTCCCAGGCAGGCTCAGCATAGAAAAAGCGCTGAGCAAATTTCAGACACCTAAGTGATCCTGCCAACCACTGACTGTTGAGCAAACCCATCCAACTTAGGCGGGCCCAACACAGACCACTCAAGCCCCAGCTATTATGTGGACAAGTTAGTAAATCACAGAGTGGTGGCTGGTTCTATCATTTATCTATCTATCTATCTATCTATCTATCATCTATCTATCTGTCTATCGATCTATCGATCTATCAATCTATCTACCTATCTATATCTCTATCATCTATCATCTATCACTCATCTATCTATCATCTATCTATTTATCTATCTGTCTATCTATCTATCGTCATCTATCTATCTATCATCTATCTATTTATTGCTACTGGGGATTGAACCCAGAGGTAGTCTACCTCTGAGCTATACCCTCAGCCTTTTGTTGTTGTTGTTGTTATTTTTGTTTGTTTTGAAACAGGGTCTTGCTGGGTTGCTGAGAGTCTCACTAAGCTGCTGAGGCTGTCCTTGAATCTGAAATTCTCCTGTAGAGGTCTTTTACCTCTTTGGTTAGATTTATTCCTAAGTATTTTATTGGTTTTGAGGTTATTTTGTGTGTAAGTATTTCCTGGATTTCGATTTCAGTGGATTTATGGTTGGCATACAGAAAAGCTTTTTTATTTTTTAGATTGAGTTTTGTGTATTCAGACACTTTGCTGAATTTGTTAATTGGTTCTAAAAGTCTTCCTCAACATGACCCCAAAGGCACAAGAAATTAAAATGAGGATTAATATGTGGCATTGTATTAAAATGAAGAGCTTTTGTGCAGCAAAGGAAACTATCAAGAACCCCAAGAGAGAGCTGACAAAATGGGATATTTTTGCCAGCTACTCCTCTGATAGAGAACTAATATCTAAAATACGCAGAGAACTCAAGAAACTCACTCCCATATAAACAAATAACCCAATCAAAAAATTGGTAAGTTACCTAAATAGGCACTTCACAAAAGAAGAAATATGAATGACCAATAAATATATGCTAAAATGTTCAGCATCACTAGCAGAGAGATACAAATCAAAACTACCCTGAGATTTCACCTAACTCCAATTAGAATGGCAATCATTAAAAATACAATAATACATGTTGGTGAGGATGTGGAGAAGTAGGAACTCTGATACATTGTTGGTGGGATTGCAAATTAGTGCAACCACTATAGGAAACAATGTGGAGGACCCACAGAAGAATGGGAATGAACCTACCTTATGACCCAGCTATACCACTCCTGGGCATCTACCCAAAAGAATTCAAACCAGACTACCGGAGTAATGCATGCATATCTATGTTTATAGCTGTACAATTCATAATTATCAAACTATGGAACCAGCCAAGATGTCCATCAACAGATGAATGGATTACAAAACTATGAGATATATACATAATGGAATTCTACTCAGCCATAAAGCAGAACAAAATTATGTCATTTGCAGGAAAATGGATGGGACTGGAGAATATTAAGATTAGTCAGTCACACAAAGTGAAAAGTGAAAAACACAGAGGAGGGACTCCAGATAAAGGAGGAGAAACCTTAGTGGAGTGAAGGAGGGGACCTGAGGCAGATGGGAGGGGGGAGGAAGACTTGAAGAGGAAAACACCTCCATGATCATGATGTACATACACAAACTTATCAAAGCCAATCACTGTGTTGAGCACAGGAAGGTGAGGAGGGAGAGGTGGGGTGGGAACTGGGGGAGGGCTCAATGAGTATTGTGTGCATGTATGCCTCTATCACCCTGAACTGCATCAAGATGTATGATTACAATGCACAATAAATAAATAAATAAATAAATAAAATAAAAGCACCCATGGACACAATGAAAATAAAGATGGTAGGAGCTGAAAAACAAATTTCCTTCCTGAATATGTGAAAAGGTGCTGAGAATAGTAAGAGAAGAACTTTTAGAACACTCAATTTCCCAACACCCTATTTCCCAAGGGAAGGCTACCAGAGGCTTCTCTTGAATCTGAATGTTTCCCCTAAACTTAAGCATCAAATATTCTCTTCTTTGCTGGTATCTCCACTTGGATATCAAATAGGCAATTAAACCTTTACACAAATGTGATCCTTCCCTGGTCACCCTGTCTAACATGTTAAATCTATTTCCTAGTTACTATTGTAGCATACTAACCCAAATCATAGTGGAATAAAACCATTATTTTCCTAAGCTCACAGATTCTGTGGACCAGTGAATTGAAAAGAACAAATCTTGAATGGTTTATTGAGAGCTGTGGAGATTTGATGACTAGGGGAGGACATTATTTGGCAGTATTCTCAGTCATATACCTGGCTTTTTTGCTGAGATTTTCAATCAAAAGAAAGTCCTACAGGTAACTTCTCCTGATCTTGCTTACAAGCATAAGAACTGTATTTAGACTTCCTCTATGGTGATATAGAGCTTCAAAAGCTAGTATTCCAGTGGACAAAGTCAAATCTTTATTGTGGACTCAGCTGCAAAACCACTTATTTTCATGCTAACTCTATTCTTCACTCCACCAAGATCCAAAAGGATGTGGCCTACATACCACCTCTTAGTCTAGGAGGTACCATCACTTAGTAATATAGCATGTAGGATGAGTGGTACAGTTATTGCTATCTTTGAAAAATGACATCTGCTACCACCATATCTTCTTTCAGCCTAATTTCTCCTCACCACTTATCTCTAAGATTCACTATATTTTGTTATTTTTATATCTTAGTAGAATGTACATTTTAGTCTGTTTTTTATTGCTCTTCTACAACACATAGAGTATTTGGAACATGTAACTGCTTAATAAATACTCGTTGACTGAATGAATAAATGAGTTAGGGTACAGAAGCAACATTCTTTTACATAGACTCTAGCCAGGTCAGTTTCTTTACTTGCCCTCATAGGTTGGTGAACCATTGAACTGAACTAAAAATTAGTATCATCTAACCTAGAAACCCAAACTCACAAGTACATCCAGGGAGATACCTTCTGCAAAATTTGGAGGAAATAGAAGAAGTGGGTAGATATAGCCCCATATTAAAAAGTGAATAAGATGTGTCAACAATGATAAAACAAAAAATAAATAATAATTGCATACATAGAAATCATAATAAAAGTTAAAAAGTCTAAAGATGCTTCAAGACAAAGAATATTATAGAAAATAAATGTCATGAGTATGAGTAAATACAAAATATTATTTCAGTAAAGAAAAATTCTAATTCAGAGTACATTGTGAACAAGCTATAAAAGAAAATATAATTGAGGCTACTATAAAATAAATGTGACAGAATTAAAATGCTGAATGAATTTATAAAACAAATAAAAGGAAAAACTGAATTTGGAAGAAAGAAAAATAAGGAGGAATAATGGGTATGTAGGAGGGGGAAAAAGATCAATTTGACTTAGTTAAATTAGACGAAGGGAATTTATTTTTCTTTAAAACAAACTCCAGACACATTCGAAGGTGAAAATAATTCCTAGACAGCTAAGATAATCAAATAGGAAGTGGAATTCGTAACTGTGTTTTTGAAAGTTATGAATGATGAAAAATAAAGCCAAAACTACTCGTTTGATCCTTGCTCCTAAACCATGTATTCTAAACTATATTATTTTTTAATTAGTTTAAAG
>PVJS01023327.1:0-29722 GCA_004027185.1 Glis glis | reverse complement strand
GGAGGAGGAGGAGAGGAGAGTAGAGAGAGAGACAGAGAGAGAGAGAGAGAGAGAAACTCTGGCATCACTCCTTCTTATAAGGACACTAATCCCATCATTGGCCCTGTCCTCACAGCCTCATCTAAATCTAATTACCTCCTGAAGGTCTCACCTCCAAATACCACTATGCTGGAAGTTAGGGTTTCAACATCTGAACTTTAGGGGGGCACAAACATACTCCACAACAGGCCTGCGACTGGGGAGGAGGAAGATGGTCCGGTTGATGCAGAAGGGCCTGGGATGTGTCAGAGACTTAAAATCTACTCCTTCCTATTGTTTTCATCTCATCTCCATAAGATGATAGCTGGAAAGCAGATATTAAGTGACGTCTCTCCAACATAAATACAGCTGTTCCTCTGTATCCAAAGGGGGTTGGTCCCGGGACTCCCTCAGACGCCAAACTCTTCAGAGCTCAAGCCCCTTACATAAAATGGCAAAGTATTTGCATATAATCTAAGCACCTCCTCCAGGATACTTTTAAATCATCTCCAGGTTACTTAGAAACCTAACACAAGGTAAGTGCTGTCTAAATAGATGTTATATTATATTGCTTAGAGAACAATGACCAAAAAAAAGTCTGTACATGTTCAGTACAGATGAAATTAAAAAAAAAAGATTCTCGATCTGTGGTTGTTGAATCTGCAGATTCAGAGCCGGTCGATCTGGAGGGCTGAGTGTGATCATATTTTCCCCTCTTGGTACTGGGTTTTTCTTCTTCTATGCTCTTCCCTTTCTCTCCTGCTCTCAGTCTCTCATGGTCCCAACAGAGATCTCTTGGTATCAGATATGAGAAGGGGCTTTTTTCCTGCTCTCTGCACTAACAAGGCTGACATCTGACTTCCGGGTAGGGCCTGAGGTCATGAACCTGAGGAGAGGCTTTCCCTACTGCTTCTCCCTCCAAATTCTCTCTATTTCTATTTTAGGCAAAGAGTTCTTTTTCCTGGACAATGAAACCAGATTGTGCAAAGTAGCCCCTGAAGGCTGGAGGGAGCAGCCCCTGAAGACCTCCGCGGGCGCCTTCACGCTCTTTCTGAGGATAAAGTTTTTTGTCGGCCACTGTGGACTGCCCCAGTGAGTGATGCACCCCTTCCTGTGGCTCCTTGGGGAATTTATGCCTGTATAGGCTGTCACTGCAGACAGTAGATAGGCGAGTGCTTTGGGAACTGTAAACTGCACATAAGGGAAGATAGTTATTGTCACTGGTCTTCCATTAATGGAACCCTGATATGAAAGAACAAGGGGCAAATCAGGTTTTTGAGGCAAGTCTAGGTCTTATGTCCATATAAGAAGGAATCGATACCAATCATGTACGGCGAAGTGGGGGTGGGTGGAGGGAATGGAGGGGATGTGGAGGAAAATATACCAAGTGATATGTGCATGTATCTTTGTATCACTTTAAATCTTACTACCGTGTATAATTACAATGCACCAATTAAATTATTTTAAAAAATGAGGCCGGGCGTGGTGGTGCACGCTTGTAATCCCAGTACTTTGGGAGGTGGAGACCGGAGGATCCGGGTTCACGGCCAGCCTCAACTCTCTCTCTCCCTGTCTCTCTTTCTTTCTCTCTACTTAGTGAGGCCCTCCACAACTTCATGAGACCCGGTTTCAAAATAAAGTATAAAAAATAGGGCTGGGGGTGTAGCGCGGAGGTAGAACACCCCTGGGTTCAATCCCCGGTACCGCAAAAAAAAAAAAAAGAGAATTTTCCCTTGTGTTTCAAACACAGTCCACTCTAGGTCATAGTACTATCTTCCCTAACCTCAGCATGCCCCCTTCTCCCTCCACGCACAGCCCAGCAGGCCAGAGGCGAGGCTTAGAGGAGAGGGTGATTGGTTTGGAGTTGGATCACCATCTCTTTATTCCATTGCTTACTAGAACACTACCTAATTAAACTTCAGTTTTCTCCTTTGAATCGCAGCAATAAACATCTCCATGGGCGTTATGTGCAGTGCCCGGCACAGAGAAGTCCTCACCAGGGGCAGGAGGCATGGTGTGGATGAAGGAGACCACACTGGTCCTCCTGGCATTGGTCCTTGGGATCTCTGGGGTTGCCCCTGTCTTCCTTCCTCTCCTTACTTCCCAGGCTGAGAAGCTCTCTGACGTCAGTGTTCCTCTGGACTATCACTTCCAGGCTTCTGTTCCTACATTTCTTTTCCAGGCACAGCCTGACAAGGCATCAGTTTTACCTACAGCTTCGGAAAGACATTCTGGAGGAGAGACTGTACTGCAATGATGAGACGCTGCTGCAGCTAGGGGTCCTCGCCTTGCAGGCAGAGTTTGGCAATTACCCTAAGGAGGTAGGGGTGGACACCTGGAGCTTTGGGGAGGGGTTACTGGAGAAGCCGTTATGAGATGAGTGGGACTATAGTAATGTGGAGACTGCCTTTGAGAAGTGCTATTTGCATCTACCACTGAGATGGGAGTAAACTGCATCCATCCATCCATCCATCCATCCATCCATCCATTCATCAAGAAGCATTCACTGAGTGCTCTTTCCTAGGCTTTGGGGAATACAATGATGAACAAATCAAGTTTATACATGTAGTTCTAGTCTAATAGTTCTCTCCTTGTCTTAGTCAACTTGGCTTTACTGCAATGAAATACTTGAGGCAGCTAACTTATAACACGAAAAGGTTTATTTAGCAGATAGTTCTGGAAGTTCAAAATCTGAGATTGGGTCACCCCAGTAGTTTGTCCTCTGGTGAGGGTGGTGGGTGGTGGCACATCATGGCAGGAGCATGTGTGTGGAAGAGATTATATTGCTAAATGGAGGGGCGGGGAGAGAGATGGGGGCAGGCTGGGATCCCATGAACTCTTCCAAGGGCACACACCCAATGACCTAAGGACTTCCCACTAGGTCCCACCTCCCAAAGGTTCCAACACCTCCCAACAGCACCAGCCTAAGGGTCAAACCTTTAATCACAGTGGATCCGCAGGGGTGATACTCAGACTACACCCAAACTATAGTGTCTGAAAACAATAATTTACTCATTTATTGAGCTCTTATCATCATCATCATCATCATCATCATCAATAGTAATAGCCAACTTTATTAAGAGATTGTTTTGTATCTTCCCTGGATCTAGAAGTTTTCCATAGTGTTAACTCATCTAGCACTCATAGTATCTGTGAGCCCAAATAAACCTTTCCTCCTCTAAATTGTGTTTGTCAGGTATTTTGGTCACAGCAATGGAAAAGCTGACTAAAACACTTGTCCAGGACTTGTTGGCTGCAGGGCCTCATATGATGTCCACAGGGCTTGAACTTCCTGCATCTCTGGGCTGTGCTCTCCTGTGTCAGGGTTGTCTTCAGTGGCTTCCCAATTCCATCCTCCAGCACAAAAAGGAGAGGCCCTCTCTTGAAAATGCCATAGAAAATGCCTGGGCTCTGTCTCATTGGTTCTGATAGAGTTATAGATCATGCTAGACCAATCACTGTGCAGGGAGATCTCATACTCTGATTTGCTGGATTTGAATCACGTGGCTGCCCTAGTAGTCAGTAAACATTTCAGGAAATAGATTGTATTCCCTCTATATGTGATGCACATTGGCTTTTCCTCTTCTAGTTAGTTTAAAAAATGCTGATTACACCTGGGCATGGTGGCATATGCCCGTAATCCCAGTACTTGGGAGGCTGAGACTTGGGAGTCCTTATAAGCAAAGGACTCATGTGGTTATAGAGGCTGACAAGTCCCCTGATCTACAGTTGGCAAGCTGGAGACCCAACAGATGATATGTTTTCACTTGGAGCCCAAGACAGGAGAAGACCTGTGTCCCAGATTAAAGACAGTCAGACAGAAAGGAGTTTCTTCTTATATACAGGAGAGCCAGTCTTTCTCTTTTATTTAGGCCTTTCACAGATTGCCTGAAGCTCACAGCTATGGTTTGAATGTTTGCCCTAAAAGTTCATGTTGAAACTTACTCTGTATTGTGGTCGTTACTAAAAAGTGCAACCTCTTGAGGAGTGATTATGTCACACGGGCTCTGCCCTCATGAATAGATGAATTAGTGCTTCATTAGGGCTGGAGGGAACTATTTTAGGCCCTTCCCATTTTTTCCTTCTGCCTTCTGCCATGTGAGGATGCAGCAGCGAGGCACCATCTTGGAAGCAGAGCATTAAGCAGCTTGTACCAGACACCAGTGCTGCTGCCTTCATCCTGAACCTCTCAGGCTCCGGAACTGAAAAACAAATTTGTTGATTAAATTACCCAGTCTGTAGTATGTTGTTCAGCACAAATGAAGACACCCACCTGCATTAGGGAGGGAAATCTGCTTTTCTGAGTCTACTAATGGATGTCAATCTCATCCAAAAGTATCCAAACAGACACACCCAGGAAGTTCCACCAAATATCTGGGCACCCCATGGCCCATTCAAGTTGGTACATAAAATTAACCATTCTGATGCCCCATTCTGATGCCCCCCCATGCCTCTCCAATTTCCGACTGACCTCCGTTTGATCTCATCCTCCACTTGTGGCTCCTCAGTCCTAGATCCTGTGAAGCCTCAATCTCTCTGGGTACCCTTGGGGTCTAGAGCATTTCCAAGATGCTGTCTGTTGCCACCCACATGGTTCCCAATGACAGACCTCTCTCTCTCTCTCTCTCTCTCTCTGAGAAAGAGAGAGAGATAAAATACCTGGGATAATCAGCTTATAAGGAGGAAAGGTTTTTTGTTTTGTTTTGGAGAGAGAGAGAGAGAGAGAGAGAGAGAGAGAGAGAGAGCGCAATAGATTACAAAATTCTATTCATTTGTACATCTACTTAGTCCTAATTTATGGAGGGCTTGCTCCATGATCAGCACCATCTAATCTGTATATTAACCCTGAAAAACTGCTGTTATTTCCATTAGCTGTTGAGAATACTGGGGCTATGTGAGGTTAGGTAATTTAGTAAGAACCCAGCCAGAACTCACTCCTAGAGTCTTCTTTGGTTATATGCCAGGTGCACTTCAAAGAGCATTAGGGATGGCCTCAAAGGGGGAGCCCCTCTCTGTGTCACTGAGTGGGCAGGAGGAGGCTGGCCCACCCAGGAGCTTTGGGTTTTTCACCTTGGCCTGAGCTTAGGTGGCTATGCAGCTGGTTGTGTGTTACCTGTCAGATCTGGGAGGACTTAGTGTGCCCTCCTAAGGGGCTTATATTTTCTTTGATAAGTGGTTCTGGTGCTGGAAAAAAAGATTTGAAGACTACTGTTGTGAAAGATAGGGAGCCCCTGAAGAATTTTAAGCAGGGAAGTAACATGATTACATTTGCATTTTTAAAAGGGAGACAAAGACAATTTAGTATAAAAATAAATCTCCTTAATCACATCATCACGGCAGAACAACTTTCCTCTGGGCACATTCTCTTCCAGCCTTGATCACATGCAGGGATTTTTATACACTTGCAAACATTGCCACATTCGATTTGTAGTCTGCTTTCTCACATAATGGTCTATGTCCTTCATGGCCTTCCTGATGAACATTTGAAGTGGCTGTGTGTGACGGCTCCACAGGGCTGGGTCTTCCTTCGCTTTCCTATTCTCTTACTGTTGGGGATTCACCTGATACTGCCATGTAAGTGATAATTACTATTATTATCATTTGAATTGCTTCTGATTTTTCTCTTTTATAAATGACATAGAAATAAATGTACTTTTGCCTGGAGCTTTTTTAGTTACATGCTGACTTCTCTTAGACATATTCCTAGCAATGAAATGCTATGCTGGGTCAGAGATCCTAAATACCTTTTCTTTCCTCAAATGTGTGTGTGTGTGTGTGTGTGTGTGTGTGTGTGTGTGTGTGTGTGTGCTTATATATATGTATTTTTTAATTAATTAAATTTTTTTTGTAGTACTGGAGATTGAACCCAGGTGTGCTCTACCAGTAAGCTACATCTCCAGCCCTTTTTATTTTTAAGACTATTTTCTTATTTTTTATTTAGGGTCTTACTGAGTTGCTGAGGCTGGTCTTGAACTTATGATTCTCCTGCCTCAGCCTCCCAAGTCACTGGGATTATAGGCATGGGCCACTACACCCAGCTTAATGGATTTTATTTTTTAGAGCATGTTAGCTCTTTATCACTGTGACAAAATACCTGAGATAATCAGCTTATAAGGAGGAAAGGGTTTTTGGGGGTTTTTTTGCTCATGGTTTCAGAAGTTTCAGTCTTTGGTTTCTTGGCTCCATAGCTTTGGGCCTGTGGCGAGGTAGAACATCATGGCGGGGAGCACATGGTGGAGCTAAGCTGCTCTCTCACCTCATGGAGACCAGGAAGCAAAAGGAGAGAAAGAGAGAAAGGGATTGGGGATCCCAATATCCTCTTCAAGGGCATGCCCCCAATGACCTAACTTCTTTCCACTAGGCCCCACCTCTTAAAGGTTCTACCACATCACAATAGTGCCACAGGCTGGTGACCAAATTGTTAGCATAATGGGCCTTTGGGGAATATTTAAGATCCAAACAGTAACAGATCAGTTTTAGGTTCACAGCAGAACTGAGTGAAAGGTACAAAGGTTTCTCATATCTCCCATCCTCTACATATACACAATGTCTCTCTAAAAACACTATAAATCTCCTGAGCCAGAATGTACCTTTGTTACAATCAACAAACCTACACTGACACATCACTATCACCCAGAATCCATAGTTCGCTCTGGGGTTCACTCTTGATGTTATACATTTTATGAGTTTTGACAAATGTATGAAAATATGGATTCACCATTATAGTATCATCTAGAGTTGTCTCATTGCCCTAAAAATCCTGTATGCTCCACCTATTTATCCCTCCTTCCCTCTCTCCCTCCACCTAATCGGTGGTAACCGCCGACCTTTTTACTGTCCCCACAGCAGAATGCAACATAGTCAGAACTGTATGGCACGTAGCTTTCTCAGACTGGTTTCTTTCACTTAATAATATGCATTTAAGTTTCCTCCACATCTTTTCATGGCTTGAGAGCTTATTTCTTTTTTGCATTGAATACTATTCCATTGTCTGGATGTACCACAGTTTATCTACCTACCCACAGAAGGACTTTGCTTCTTGTTTAAGTCACCATTTTCACCACTGTCACCCAAACACCTGACACCCAAAACTTAGAGGAAGAAGAAATTATTTGCTCACAGTTCTAGAGATTGTTGTTCATGTTAGACTAGCTTCCAAGCAGGAGCTGGGGCTGCAGGTCCTCAGGGCATCGTTGCAGGGAGCAGAGAGAGAGAGAGAGAGAGAGGGAGAGCTCCTGTCAGCTCATGGCAGCAGGGGATGAGGAGGAAGCTGCAGCAGCAGGCCATGCCCCAGCGACCCACCTCCAGCCATGTCCTGCCTCTGAACATGGCCGCATAGCTTAACACTTGAGCTTTGGGGAACATTTTAAATCCAAAGCATAACATTTCCCAAATTTGACACTTATGAATAAAGTTGCTATAAACATCCATGTATAATAATTATTATTGTTATTTTTTTTGGCGTTACTGGGGATCAAATCCAGGGCCTTATGCATGCTAGGCAGGCACTCAACTGCTGATCTCCACCCTTAGTCCCATGTGCAGTCTTTTTCTGTGAACAAAGGTCTTCAGCTCTTTTGGGTAAAGACTAAGGGCATGATTTCTGGACCCTATGGTAGGAGTATGTTTAGTTTTGGAAGAAGCTGCCAAACTGTCTCCAGTGTGCCCACACTACTCTGTGTTCCCTCCAGCTGTGAACGAGCTCTCCTGTGGCTCCATGTCCCCACCAGCAGTCGGTGCTGTCAGTGTTCTGCATGTTGGCCATTCAAGTGCCCTCTAAGTGCTTTTTTATGCACTAGAGAGCTGAGCAGTTTCTCTCCCTTCATGCCCCTGAGTTGAGCCTGGAGCCAGCATGGGCCAGCACCAAGCTGGAGGATTCTTAGTCCACTGCCACAGAACTGCGCCATGGCAGGAGTGTGGGAAGTAACGGACACTGTGCTCTTCCCCTCAGATCCCTCTTTCAGGCCCACTCATCCCCCCCCCCCTTCCAGGAGAGGTCAGATTCTCTTGGCTCCCAGCTGCCTTTCCATCGGGGTAATCGCTTGCCCAAGGACAGGTTGGCGGGAGCATCCTAAGACCAAGACAGATTGATTCAGGAATACAAAAGCAGGGTCCGCTTCTCCCTCTGCCTGGTCCTGCCATCTTCCTTTTTTAAAGTGAAACCTGAGAGCACTCCCCCATGAACTTCAGCATACTTCTCTCTGCCCCAGAATCTGTGTTCAGAGAACCCAGTACCAGGTAGCAGGTGACCCTGACCTTCCAGCCTCTTCTACAGGGCTGCAGCCCCAGGCTCCTAAAAATCAGACCTAGCTGGGTGCAGTGGCACACGCCTGTAATCCTAGAACTTGGCTGGGACAGGAAGATCACAGTTTGAGGCCAGCCTTAGCAACTTGGCAAGACCCTCGGCAACTTAGTGAGACCCTGTTTCAAAATAAAATATAAAAAGGGCTGAGGGTATAGCTTGGAGGTAGAATGCTCCTGGGCCCAATCCCCAGTACCAACAAAAACAGCAACAAAAGAGTGGACCTGATGAAGGCTGAGGCCTGGGGTGGGGTGGGAGGGGCAAGTCTTTTCTTGTTCAGCGGCTACTTCTTGAACATCTTTTTGCGCAGGGATGGAGTCACAGCTGAGACCTTCCTCATAAGAGGGGACCATGTACTAGGAGTCCAGGTAGACAGACATGTTAAATGAATAAAAGGAAGCAAAGTTTTAGGACCAAGGTTGCCTTATGGGAAGTGGCATGGCATCATGGAATGTGTGGGGTTTGGGGTGAGCAAATCTTGTTTCTGTCACTTAAAAGCAGCGTGACTCCTGTGGCTCTGTGGAGTGACTTCCTCCTTGTGTGTCTTGGTGATGGCAATACTATTGCCTCTTCCACAAGATTACTGTAAGGACTAAAAGAGCCTCCTGTGTTCTAAGGACCATCTGGCCTACAGAAAGGGCTTACAAATGGGCAGCCCTTTCTTTTCTTCCTTCTATGTATGTCATCAGGCTTGGTCCTGCTTCTAATATAATACAAGATGATGTCCTCGGTGGGCATCTCAAAGAAGCATCCTTGCCCTGGGGCCCGAGTGGGATTGAGACTACACGCACATTCCTGCTCTGCTCAGACCCCTGCAGAAGGCATCCTGGTCAGGCTCCTTTCCTCTGTATCCTATTTCCAGCAGGCGGAGAGTAAGGCATATTTTCGAGTTGAAGATTACATCCCAGCAAGCCTGATTGAGAGGATGACGGCTCTCCGGGTCCAAGTGGAGGTCTCAGAGATGCACCGGCTCAGTTCTGCACCGCGGGGAGAGGATGCTGAGCTGGAATTCCTGAGGGTGAGGCCTGCGGGACTGTGAGAGAGGTGTTGGTGTTCAGGGAATACAGCCAGCGGTCTCACTTGGAGCCTTCTCTGGGGATCAGATGGGCTCAGACAGACACGGGCCTTGAACTGCAGGAGAAGGAAGCCTCCATCGCCCTGAGAGGCAAGGAGAAGTTTCTGGAAGCAGGTGGCATGGGAAATGACCCCCAAAGTGAATAGGATTTGATGGGCTAGGGCAGGTGCTATAGGAACTTTCTTCAAATTTAGAGCAACATGTTTGGCAGTTCTCTGTGACTAGTGAGACTACATTTCTCTCAGATGTCACATAGGACAACTGGCCTACAAAATTGGGGTGTGAGCCAAGCAAAGCCATTAGAAGACCCCTAGCACACAGACTTCTGGGTCACTGTCCTCAGCACAGCACAGCAGGTGTGCTCCATGTGCAGAAGTGTAGCTCTGTTCCACTCTCTCTTCACCCCACAAGCAAAAGCAGCAACCTTTCAACGTCCCACGTCCGTGAGCACCCATGATGAAGATTGCCTCTGCTCACACCACAACCTCCGCTCGCCATGGGCCAGGCACTGTGGGGGATGGAGTCACACAGCATGTGGTCCCTGCTCCTGCCAAGCCCCATGTCTTGGGATGACAGCCACGGACCCCGAAGCAGGCACGCTGTGATACATGCTCAGGGAGAATGAGAACAATACCAGCGACTCCAGGTCAAGATGCTGAGGAAGGGTGGAGGCGGGGGAGAGGCTGCTCTTCCTTGCAGGTGCAGTGGGGGTGAGCGAAAGGGATCCCCAGGTCCCCCAGGACAGGATATGTGGCTGGGCCTTAAGATTTGGGGAGCAGTTTCAAAAGGAAGCATGGGAACTTCTGTATCTCTATATACCAGCATTCCAAAATGGGCAGGAGTATTCTGTCCATGTTTTCTTGACTTTGGTAGAGACGGGTACTTGAAAACGGAAGTGCCAGCAGAGGTCTGGTCTTTTCTTTTTGGCTGAGCATTTAGCAGAACCGTTCCAGCACCTAGCAGGGTCAGCCTGAAGCATTTCATTTGAGAAACCCCGACAGAAATTCACTTGCTGAATTCCGCGGTTCAGCCTTCATGCGTGTTCCCTGCCAAGAGGATGTAGCATTTCCTTGACAAGGGACAAGTGGGGGACTTTAAAGCCATCTGATGGTGAGTGGCCACAGAACCAAAGAACTGAACTGGGAAGCCAAGGCTCAGCCCAGCGGGAGACACCGCCTGCCGGCCTCTCCTAGGTTCACCACTTATGTCCCTCCCTCCCCTGGTTGAAGGATGAAAAATGATGGTAAAAGCAGCCACCAGCTCAGAAGTAAAAAATGCATAAATTTCCCCCCCTAGTCTTTCATGGAAAGCACTGAATAGATTTGATTTCATTTGCATGCCATCTTCATTGGTGTCAGGAATACTCTAGATTTCATGGTTCCCTTGATGGACTGGATGGAGTTGCTAATGCTGTGGGCTGCCTGCCTTTGGTACAGAGAGATGAGCCCCAGAGAACCCTGGGACCCTTCTCATTATGGTGTGGACTTGTTAAATAGAGCCCCTTCCCTCCCTAATTATAAAAGTAAACATTTCCTTATCGCTCTGCCCCATGGAGTTAGCACATTTCCATTTTGGTATATTCACCCTTCTCTCTTTGTTCTGTGCATTCATATATATGCACATATATTTAAAAGTGGGTTTATATTATACATGTACTTGTATATATCTATATAATCCCACATCACTATAATTTTGAAAGCTCATTTTGAATCAATACATATTTTTTTCCCTTACTGCTGTTTCTCAACATATAAGTTATTTCCAATTGCGACTATTGTAAATGATACTGAGATTAGCATTTTTCTCCACAAATCTTTAGTTGCATTTCTGTTTAATTTGTTGGGGCTGGAATTTTATGACTGGAATTACAGGTAACAAGCAGTTTAAACCTTGTTGCTACATATTAATTAGACACTGTGTGTCACAGTCACTTCTGGATATTTCTCGTCCCTTCTACTAGACTCTAAATGCCTGGAGGGCACTGGATCTTCAGAGTCTATCGCAGAGCCCAGTTACTCCATAAATAGTCACTGGATTATTTAATTATAGCTCCTTGTGGCTCTTTTACTCAGCTTTCTCACTGCTGTGACCCAAACACCTGACATGCAAAACTTAGAGGAAGGAGGATTTTATTTGTTCACAGATCTGGAAATTTCAGTCCATGTTAGGCCTGCTTCCAAGTAAGAGCTGGCGCTGCAGGTCCTTAGGGCATCATGGTGGGGAGCAGAGAGAGAGAAAGAAAGCTGTGTCAGTTCATGGTGGCAGGGGAAAGAGAGGTAGCTACAGAGGCCAGCCATGAAAACACTGTCCCTGGCCACAGCCTCAGGGGTCCCTTCTCAGTAATGAAGTCCCATCTCCGAACATGGCTGCCTAGCCTAAATCATGAGGTGTGGGGAACATTTTAAATCCAAACCATAACACTTTTATTTTTCTCTTCTCTTCTCTTTTCTTTTCTTTTCTTTTCTTTTCTTTTCTTTTCTTTTCTTTTCTTTTCTTTCTTTTCTTTTCTTTTCTTTTCTTTTCTTTCTTTCTTTCTTTCTTTCTTTCTTTCTTTCTTTCTTTCTTCTTTCTTTTTTTTGCGGTACTGGGGATTGAACCCAGGAGCATCCTACCTCTGAGCTACACTCCCAGTCCTATTTTTTTATTCTTTATTTTGAAACTGGGTCTCACTAAGTGGCGGAGGGCCTCACTAAATAGCTGAGGCTGGCCGCGAACCTGGATCCTCTGGTCTCAGCCTCCCAAGTACTGGCACAAGTGTGTGCCACCACACCTGGCTCTTTCTTTCTTTTTAATTGGTGCATTGTAATCATACATCTTGATGAAGTTCAGGGTGATAGAGGCACACACATAGAGCACTCCTCGAGCCCTCCCCCAGTTCCCACCTCACTCCCTCTCCCTCCCCACCTTCCCTTGCACAACACTGTGATAAATTCGTGGGTGTACATCATGTCCATTGAGGTGTTTCCCTCTTCAAGTCTTCCTCCCCCCCCATCTCCCTCAGTTAGGTCCCCTCCCTCACTCCACTAAGGTTTCTCCTCCTTTGTCTGGAGTCCCTCCTGTGTCCCAGTTTCTCCCTAGCTTTCACATATGAGGGAAAACATCTGACCTTTCACTTTTTGTGATTGACTAATCTGACTTAGCATAATATTACCCAGATCCATACATTTCCCTGCAAATGACATAATTTTGTTCTTCTTTATGGTTGAATAGAATTCCATTATGTGTATATCCCATAATTTTGTAATCCATTCATCTGTTGATGGATTTGATGGACATCTCAGCTGGTTCCATAGCTTGGCAATTATGAATTGTGCTGCTATAAACATAGATATGCATGCATTACTACACTTTTACTTTTCACTAAGAAAAAAAAGGAAACCATTCTTGGTTTATGAATGCCTAACTCTGCCAGTTCCTCGGCTTACATTATAGAAGCGGACTTGGCAGCAGTCCAGGGTGGGTAACGCTGAAAACCACCCTCTGTCTGGAAGATTCACAACTACATTAGCATATTCATCCCAGAACAACCCTTTTAAGATTAATTCACAGTTTTCAAGATTTCCTCAACCACGATACCATTTTCCCACACAACTAGGGGTTGTGATGTGTTATTAAAAGTTATGAAGCTGGGCGTGGTGGCGCACGTTTGTGATCCCAGTACTTGGGAGGCAGAGACCGGAGGATCCCGGTTCGTGGCCAGCCTCAGCTACTTAGTGAGGCCCTTTGCAACTTCGTGAGACCCGGTTTCAAAATAAAGTATAAAAAATAGGGCTGGGGGTGTAGCTCGGAGGTAGAACACCCCTGGGTTCAATCCCCGGTACCGCAAAAAAAAAAAAGTTATGAAAACACTTCTTTTCTTTTTTTCCTGGCTATTGCAATTGTACTGGTCATATCCTGTATTTTCCCCCATTTAGCATTATAACAAATATATTCCCTGGAAAATTGCAAATGCTTTGTAAACATCCTTTGTAAGGGCTGCCAGATAATCCATTTTTAAAGCAGTACTGTCTTTAGGAAATCTTTTACTGCCTGGGAGCTAGTCTCCCCAACCTATCTCGATAAGTCTGCACTGAACAGAATTATGAGGATTTGTCTTGATTATGCAGCATGTTTTCTTGGGATAGAGTCTCAAAATTGGAATTATAGGATCAAAGGATATGGATTATTGTGAATCTCTTGGTGAAGAGCCAGAAATAAAAATCCATTTGTTTCCAACAGTTTTTAGCACCTGGTTCCAGTCTCACTTTGCTGTCCACTGTAGGAAGGACAGGGGACCACAGTGGGGTGGCCCTATGCACATGGAGATCAAGTGACCCTCTGAGAGGAAACCAGCAATAGCCATACAGGACCAGGGAGGAAAAGCACCACAGAAGATTCGCAGTAGATAGGAAGTGAAGTCAGATAATCTTGTTTTAGTTCTTACAGATTGAAGATGCCCTTGACAACCCTATGTCTCTACCTATGTGTCCAGTCTTTATAGATATCCTGTCTTTAGTGGTTGAGAGTGAAGAATCAGGAGCAAGCAGACTCATATGTCCATATTCTCATTCCTGGCTCCAAAGTGGGAATGTGGGGTGGATTACTTGGATCCGTTGAGTAATTTGTCTCTCAGATATATTTCAGTGAAGACTTTGCCCCTGGATATTTGTACTGAAACATACTAAAACCAAAAATCAAAACATCATATTCATTAATAGGCAGTTCTGATCTATTCAGTAAAAGGAAATTGAAAGCATTATTTTAAGATCGATTGTGTCACATAAATTTGACTAAATTTGGTGCAACATAGTGGCACCAGCTCCTTTCACGATCCTGTACTTTACATTCGTTTTAGCAGGACTGTGTTTTGGGCAAGTGTGCCAAGAGATGATGTGAAATGGAAGTGGTCATCATGATGGCTAACTAGACCATGACAGGGACCAAGGAGAGGCTGAATGTTATTATCCACAGTCTGTGAATCCGAGTGAATGGCAAGCCAGGCTGAACTATGCATTGCAAAATAGGCAGCAAAGTTTGGGCAGAACGGTGGCCATAATTTCCAAATAATTGATAGCTAGTTGGTGGATGTTGTAAATAACAAAGTACTTATTTGCCTCTCTGGAGCACGGCTGTGATAATACTTGCTTTTGTGACTAAAACAGGACTCATCAATTTGCAAATGATGATTTGGACCACCATACTGTATTGGATGCACTGAAAAGTAATGCTTGCCTACTTTGTGACAAGGATTGTAGATATCAACCCCAGCATGAGATGAAATTCCTGTGGTAGCCATAGCTGCTTTCTCTGTGACTTCCTTAGATCACAAGAATAGAAGGTGAAGCTACATTTTCAGGGAAATGTTGGATTTTGCAGAAAAAAATTGCCTTTCAGCTAAAGAATTGGACCTGTAGGGACAGACAATTCAATTGATCAATACTTAACCCTTTTGTGCCTCCATTTTCTCTTTTGAAAAGACACAGCCATGCCTATCTCTTGTGATTGCTATGAAGACTAAATAATAATGAAATAATGCATGGGAAATGCTCAGCATGACACTTTATCAGTTTGAGAATTTGCCCCCACCCCCGTACAGAAGTATCATATCCCTCTCAGTATAATTTTAAAATGAAATAAAATAAAAAAGCTAATACTAAACAGTTGAAAAAGTGCAAAAAAATCTCACAAAGACATCTTTATTCTCACGAAGACTAATGCTTTAAAATGTTTTTTTTAAAAATATCACATCGAATTCTTTAAAAGAATACATCTAAGTGTTTTGAGGGTGGCCTTGCTTTGTCATACCTTAATCACGTGCCCATTTGGCCATTGGATATTTCAGCACCAGTGCCCAATAAATATCATTTTGAGTGATGATGATGATGATGATGATAATGATGAGATGAAAGTGACTGTCTCTTCAGAGTTTAAAGAAGGACACTCGGCATCCAGAAACTTAATAAAGACTTGGTGGAGAGCCACGGGGTCTGCGGGTAGCATCACTCATCTGCAGAGATTATTCATCAGAAGAGGGAGGTTGGCAATGAACCCGAAAGAGATTGGCAAAAGCTATAATTTGTCCCTGGTTTTGTGACTGTGCATGGGGGTGAGAGAGAATGGGTATGATGTGGCATGCCCTGCTGGGGGGTAGAGATGGAGGACCAAATCTCACCAATAAAACTTGTATGAGAGGGTTGCAAGTGCCTGGAGAAAAATATGCCTGCTCTGGGTCCCTGAGCATCAGCCTTCTGATGAGGACTGGAGCCTTCCTGGAGAAGATAAAGATGGGAGAGCCCAGGATAAATCTGTGACTACCATTCAGACTTAAACATTTTTGTTAGGCTTATGCTGCAAATTCTCTTAAAAATTTAGTTGGAGCCAGGTGTGGTGGCACACACTTGTAATCCCAGTACTTGGGAGGCTGAGACAAGAGGATCGCAGGTTCGTGGCCAGCCTCAGCTACTTAGTGAGGCCCTCTGCAACTTAGTGAGACCCTGTTTCAAAAATAAAGAATAAAAAGTAGGGCTGGGGGTGTAGCTTGGAGGTAGAATGCCCCTGGGTTCAATCCCCAGTACTACAAAAAAAAAAAAAAAACCTTAGTTGGCCTGATGCAAATTCAGTTTCTTAACCTGGCAAACTGATGAGAGACCTGGGGCTGTTGGGACCTCATTGAGGCACTGTTGTATGGTAAGAAATGCCAGGATGATGGGCCATCTTCTCTACAGGGTGTTCATAGCTCAGCTCACTTTGACAGTGATGCTAGTGATCAGGAAGGTTGCTTTCTGTGCCTGAGCCTCAGTTTCTCCAACAGTAACATGAAGAGGTTGGACCAGATAACAATGAAGTTGGAAATAGAATTCCTTACCTTGAGATGTCCCAGGAGGGTCTGAACTCTACAAGAATTCTTCGGATTGTTATTATTCTACTGTATCATATTCATAATAACTCTTGTTTTAGGCACCCTACAAATGAAAGATTTCTTGAAGGAAACAGTTCAAGAAATACTATGTACATGTATGAAATTATCAACACCAATCTCAATGACATGTGTGGGGAAGGGAGGGAGTGGGGTGGGACCCCGAGGGAAACGCACCCAGCGTGTGTGCATGTGTGTTCCTATCACTCTGAACCTCGCATTATGATGTATACTTACAATGCAGCAATAAAATATATTTAGAAAAAGATTCCCTCTACCGGAGAAATTTACTTTTTCTTCTAGACACAGCTTTCTGAAAAACATATCCCAATTTATTCCTTCAATTGGTCAATCTCTATGACCTCCGTTGGGTGTTGCTCTCTTTTTTGTATGATCTTTCCACATTACATATTTATTATTGATTTACTTGTTTTCTCCCTCCACTAGACATGAGTGAAGAAACTATCTTTGTATCATTAGATCTTTGTTTGCACTATAATCTCAATAAGTTTTGGTTGAGTGAAAAAAAAGAAACCAAAAAGAAAAGAAAAGACAGACAGACAGGAAGGAAGGAAGGAAGGAAGGAAGGAAGGAAGGAAGGAAAGAAAGAAAGAAAGAAAGAAAGAAAGAAAGAAAGAAAGAAAAAGAAAGAAAGGTGCTATTTTAATCAGAGGCATGGATACATTCCATAGTAAGAAAATCCATTTAGCAGTGTTTTCTAAACGTATTGGGTGACAATAAACATCTATTAGTGTGTTTTCCATGGAGTGGCTTGAGGCCCATTATTTTAAAGCAGCGTGCCTTTCTCTCCTAAATTGTTCTTTTTCTTCCTCAGGTCACTCAGCAGCTCCCAGAATATGGAGTGCTGGTTCATCGAGTTTTCTCAGAGAAGAAGAGGCCAGAAGGAGAGATGGCTTTGGGGGTCTGTGCCAAAGGTGTCATAGTATATGAAGTGAAAAACAACAGCAGAATTGCAACTTTACGTTTTCAGTGGAGAGAGACTGGGAAGATTTCAACCTACGTGAGTGTAGCTTAGTTGATAAATGACCTGTGCTTCATTTTTCTAGGTCATGTGAATTTCTCTTGACCAAACATGCTCACAGCTTGGTTAGTTAGCCTACATTCTGATGCACTGGGGGATGTTTGGAAGAGGTCTACCAGGGGCTTTTGAGAAGTCCCCAGGGGCCATTTCTCCCTATCATCCCTCCTCAGTCCCCTTACAAACCTATATGAACAGCCATCAGACAAAGGGGCTCCTCATTCCCTTTGGGTAAGTTTCCTTAAATTGGGGAACCTATCAAGATTGAGAGCAAGCTCGGAGGTGGGGAATGGAGGAGGAGAGTGGATTGTAGGCTGAGTAGAATCGAGGCATTTTCCTTGCATTTTAATTTTTCCTTTGAATGTAGTGTACAGAGCACCTGCTCTGTCCTGTGAACTGCAGGACACAGTATTACAAACTTTTGATGGCATCGAAAGTCTAAAAGCCTTTAAAAAACCCACCTGTTAAAGTCCTTATTAAACACACCATGTCTGAAATTGAATTTGAACACTATTGCATGAGTACTTACCCTTTCTGAATTTAGTTGCAATCAGTTTGGCCCTTCTACCCTGGTAGCTGACTGACCCCACCTGTCCCTTGGGTCCTCCGGGTCAGAATCCATATTATTCCAGTGATCATACATTTCAAGTCAAAGTCCTTTGTCTTGTGGCCCATGAACAAATTTAGTTTTTCTTTCTATTTAATTTTCTTTTATCATTTAAAATTTTTTCTACTAATTAGATCACCATTTTTATTATTATCTATGTTAGAGCTTCCTAAGTAGAACATAATTGCTTTTATTCATTTTCTGAATGTTTTTCTTGTGTCTTCCATCTTGGCTTTTAAAGTTAACACATTGTCAAAATATGATTCGTGATAGAATTTCATAATAAATTACCATTTGTCTTTAGGGAGGATAAAGCTTGCCTCTAAAGATAGATAATGATTGAACATAATTTGAGTTCATTAAAGTGGCCCTAAATTATTAAGAAAGTGACATTTTCTAAGATATTTTTGGCCAACTGTAAATATAAATGATATTTATGCATTGAGTTTTTCACAGTTTTAATTATTTGAATGACTTTAGTTCAATTGAAAGATAGTTGAAGAATTTTAATACTGAATTAATTAAACCAATTGGATTGTTTTTTTTTTTTTGCGGTACCGGGGATTGAACCCAGGAGGGTACCCCCGGCCCTATTTTTTTATCCTTTACTTTGAAACCAGGTCCCGCGAAGTTGCGGAGGGCCTCACTACGTAGCTGAGGCTAGCCGCGAACCCGGATCTTCCGGTCTCTGCCTCCCAAGTACTGGGATTACACGGGTGCGCCACCACACCTGGCTGGATTGGTTTTTTTTTTTTTTACTACATGTTTGGCTGTTCAAAATTTTCAATAAAATTTGTTTTAAAACATTTGTAGAAATTCAGATATCCTAAGTAGTAATTTTAAAAAATGGAATTTTTGAAGTGGAAAAGTTCACTGATCCCTGAAAGTAAGTACTTTATCCATAAATTAGCTTAATTTTTACAGATATTTATTTTCTCCATAACCAGGGACAATTTCTTGATTAAAGCTGGGATGCCATCAGGCTCAGAAGACAAACTCAGTAGCTTTTAAAAAATTTGCTTAATTAGGATTTCCAGTGCCTGATAAGCATCCTCTTTCTTGGTATGAATGACTTATTTTTGTGGAAAAGTTATAAATGAAATAATGTCACCAGCTTCTTGCCGCCAACCAAGTATCTTCCACAGAAAATGAAGTGAGAATTTTATGCTTCTGCAAGCACAAAATAGGGGACTCTGAATAATATGAGAATTAGCTCGGGAAGCTAATTCTCAATTTTGTTTATTAATAGCTGAAGCCGAGATGCTTCAAATAATTATAGATCATTCATCTTGTCAGCCTGCAGGGAAGCTGAGGAAATACATAGAGATGCCATTTTCAAAGAATATGGCTTGTAGGTATACAGGCATCTAAGCATGGTTTGATTATTCAATCGAAAAAGTGTTCTTTCTACAATGAGGAACCTGTGTTGATAACCCTTCCTCATTGTCAGCAGTAGTCCAGATCTCTGAAGAGAAAGGCATGAAGCAGAAGAGATGCAGAAGAGATGGGGCCCTCTCCAAGAAAAAGAATACACAGTGACAAACACAAACTTCCACATGAAAGGGAATGTTTATTCAGAATAAGAATTCACAACTTATGAATTTTAAGAAGCTAAACAAATACCACAAATACCAAAACAGCCAAAAAATAATACCTTCATTATTATAATTCCTTCTTTTCAGATTTTGGTGACATATACTTTGATTATATTTTAGATGATGACACTTCTGTAATATCATTCTCTCTAGAGAGAATAGAAGGACAATTTAGCCTTTCTTCTAGCATGGCTGATTAACATTTGTTTTTATTATGGATAGTATGTATAAAACATGCAACTTTGAAGAGAAACAGGCTTGCTCTTTGTAGTGTTGCTATAGGTTTCTTTGCTATAAATGCAGTGTGTGTGTGTGTGTGTGTGTGTGTGTGTGTGTGTGTGTGTGTGTTGCTCAAATGGATGGAAGCCACAGCCTTGCACATACTGGGCAAGCACTCTTTCATTGAGCTACCAAGCCTCAAATGCAGAACATTTAATAAATTCTATTTCGTGTGATTCCCATCAGAAAGAGAAAGAAAAATATTATGCAGTAAATTGGCAGTGCAGTCTGTACAATTATAGAGTATATCCCTGATAGGACAGAACTTCACTTGATTGGGTGTTTTTGAGAACTAAATTACAGTTTTTCATTTCTTATGATTGCAGAAATTTCCTTCATACTAGCTACTGGCTCTGTACATCTCAAAGCTGCTTTAGGAGCTGGGCATCACAGGGCACAGTCAGTTTCACCTGGGGGCTGAACCTGCCCCTTTGTACTGAGACCTAGATGAGTTGACCCAATGGACAGGATATTCTGAGATGCCTGGCTACAAAGTAACTATTGAAAAAGAGAGTACAAGTCACCTAAATAAATTCCACTAAATCTAAACTAAATGTATCCCCATCTCAGCTTCTCCTTAGAGGGCTCTGCTTCTACACCACCTAGCATTACCTGGTGTGAAGGTGTGCAGTAGGAAGGAGAGCGTGTTAGCTAGCTCTCCATCACTATGACAAAATACCTGGGACAATGAGCTTATAAACAGAAAAGGTTTATTTGGGTTCATAGTTTGGGAGGTCAAGTCCATGATCAATTGACCCCGTGACTTTGGGCCTGTGGCAGGGCAGCACATCATGGCAGTCAGGCTTGGTAGAGCAAAATGGCTTGCATCATGGCCAGGGAACAAAGCGGGAAGAAGAGTTGGAGGTACAATAATCTTCTTTGAGGGCACACCCCCAAATAAACTGAAGACCTCCCTGTAGGTCCCACCTCCTAAGGATTTCACCACCTCCCAATAGCGCCACCTTGAGGATCAAGCCTTCAACACATGGGCCTTTGGTGGACACTTAAGATCCAAATGATAGCACAGGGGAAGTCAGAGGGGAAAGGAGAGTCAGTGGTCTTGACTGGTTGTAGTGAAAACAGCTTACTTTCCACATTTTACAAGAACATGTGAAGGGCCTGCCCAAGAGGGTCCTGGCCCTCAGCTTCCTGAGCTTCATAGCAAATCTGCCTCAGCCTGGAAGAATGTTATTGATCTGCAAAGATGTATCTAAAAAACAGGCGAGCAAACAACATGAAAACTGCTGTGTTTGAACTGTCGGAAATAAACATGATGTGACAGAAGCACCTAGAATGTTTGTACAAACTGCAACCACAGGTGTGCAAAGAAAGGTTTTCATGTTTGTGCTGAAAACCCCAAGACCGGAGTCCCATACATCATTTTATTCATAGAACAGCTTGCTCAGGAGAGTTTGCCTGCAGATGTGAATTCCCCATTAAATGATGTTATCAAAGTGGTGATAAATAGAAATAAAACCTGAACCATTACAGTCAAGATGGCTTTCAGCTTTATGCCAAGAAAGAGGATGCATTGTCCACTTTCTGTGTTTAAGGACTTAGAGCACTGGCATCCAAAAGCGGAGTTTTGTTGAAGGTTTATAAATGGAAAGAAACCTGAGTGTGTGCATGTACATGTGTGGGTGTGGGTCTGTCTGTGTCTATGTGTGTGAATGATTCTTCTTTTTTAGATTTGTTAAAGAATAGTTATTAGCTTTAAAAAAAGGACTTGGTTATCTAAAAAAATTTAATACTGAATGAAGTTAACATAAATTGGCCAGGACTGTAAGAATGCATATCAATGTGTACTGAAAAAGTGTATGAATTCTGAGTATATAACCAACTTTGAAAACGTGGGGATAAAATGATTACTAGAATATCAAAGAAGGATTACAAAGACCAGAGGGCAGTCTGTATGAATGCTTGAGAAATGCATTATTTAAAGAAATATTAGGCATAGGATAGTTCAATTGGATTCAGAATACACTCACATTTGTACAAGGAGGCTCAGAGTTACACTTGTCAATTGAAGCAAAGAATATTTAGAGAATTATTAAAAGATCTAAAATTAAGCCGGGCGTGGTGACGCACGCTTGTAATCCCAGTACTTTGGGAGGTGGAGACCGGAGGATCCGGGTTCAAGGCCAGCCTCAGCTCTCTCTCTCTCTCTCTCTCTCTCTCTCTCTCTCTCTCTCTCTCTCCTTAGCGAGGCCCTCCACAACTTCGTGAGACCCAGTTTCAAAATAAAGTATAAAAAATAGGGCTGGGGGCATAGCGCGGAGGTAGAACGCCCCTGTGTTCAATCCCCGATACCGCAAAAAAAAAAAAGATCTAAAATTAGGTTAATGTTGCAAAGGAGTTGCTCAGAAGAAAAGAATGAAAAGAATCTGCCTTTTGTCAACATCTAACTTGTATGAATGTGTGAAATGGTGATTATTGGGAATTAAGACAGAGCAATCATTAGGAAATTCAGGTTTTTTTCAAGTATAAACTGATTTATTTGTTTTATTTTTTCTTTAGTGCTAGAGATTAAACCCAGGGCCTTGTGCACGCTAGGCAAGTACTCTACCACTGAATTACATCCCCAGGTCAAATCCTGTTTTTAAAAAGTTACCTTTATAGGAGAAAACTCAAGGTTCTTATTGAGATATATAGAATATCTAAAATAGAAATTTATTTGGATGTTATATATAAATTCACATCTATTTTCATATCTAATATTTTGTTCTTATTAGGAATTATATATTGCAAAAAGTTATGACTTTGACCATGAAGTTCCATGTAATCTTTACCGACTTAGTCCAGTGAGCTACATAAACATCATTTTGCATACGGGCCTGGAGGATATAATGTAGGGAAGCATTTCCTGGTGGTGTGACTTCAACTCCTGCTGCACTGTCAGGACCAAAGATGAAGCTTGCCCAGTAACTGTGAAGAGAAAACAAGTGAATACTCATGAAATGCTTAGATGAGAACATGGCATACAATAGAAAGAAATATTAGAACACATACACATGCTTTTGTTCTTTCAATACCCTACTTGTGGAGTCAGGACAATAAAAACAGCAGGAATATTTTACAGCCTTTTCATAATGTGCACTGAGGAATTTGAAGGCCATGTCTGCACCTGACCCAGTTCATATTTCTTCCACCCAGCATACTCCTTTCCAAATAGCAATTGCCTGATAAACATCTGACTTACGAATGAAGGAAAAAAAATAAAAAGAGGGATTTTATTTAGTCTAAGAAAAAATACTGGCATCATCAGACATCTGCCGTATACTTGGAAATGGCTAGCTTGCCAATGCTGAGCACTTTATTACTCTCTGGACAATTGTGCTTCAACGATGGGCAAGGTGGTTGATAGACTAAAGTCTGTGCTTGCTTTCTTCAGCGGAAAAAGTTCACCATCACCAGCAGTGTCACTGGGAAAAAGCACACATTTGTCACGGATTCAGCCAAGACCTGTAAATACTTATTGGGCCTCTGTTCTGCCCAGCATGGGTTCAATGCGCAGATGGGCTCGGGGCAGTCTCCCCACCTTTTAACCGGTGAGTAGATGCTGTATTCTCAACATACACATTGACCAATTTGTTATTTCATAAAATAATGTGTATGAACAGATCCAACTGATGTGGAAGCCTCTTTTTTTTTTGGTACATGGAAAAGAATGCCCCTCCAAGCTACACCCCAGTCCTTTTTATTTATTTTTGAAACAGGGTCTTGCTAAATTGCTAAGGGTCTTGCTAAGTTGCTGAGGCTGGCCTCGAAACTTTATCCTCCTATCTCAGTCTCCCAAGTACTGGGATTACAGGTGTGCATCTCCACCCCTGGTAAAATAACTGTGTCTTCCTTCCTTCCTTCCTTCCTTCCTTCCTTCCTTCCTTCCTTCCTTCCCTCCTTCCTTCCTTCCTTCCTTCCTTCCTTCCTTCCTTCCTTTCTTCTCTGTGGTACTGGGGATTAAACCCATGGCCTTTTGCATGCTAGGCAAGTGTTCTACCACTGAGCCATATCCCCAGCCCTGGAAGCCTCTAAAAAATCTTAAATCTACCCCAGTAAGGACATAAATACAATAAAAATGATGTATATTTTTTTTCTCAGATTGGCAAGCCCTGAAATAAATAATACGGGAGGGTGAATTGATACAATCTTCCCAGAGTACAATTGGGACTATATATCCAAAGCCTTAAAAAAACAGGGTCTGGTGATATACACCTGTAATCCCAGTTCTTGGTAGGCTGAAGCATGAGGATTGCAGGTTCTGAGACCAGCAGCAAACAGTGACAGAGAAACCCTGTTTTAAAATAAAAAGTAAAATAGGGCTGGGGGTATAGCTCAGAGGTAGAATGTCCCTGTTCAATCCCCAGTAACCACCCCCCAAACACACACATGCCTTTTTAAAAAAAAACCTCCTTTTGGCTCCATACTTTTACTTGCAGATAGATATTTATCCTAAGGTAATAAATACGGAAGAATGCAAAAGTCATGGTTCATGGGTGTTCTCTGGAGCATCTTTTGTGGCAGTGAACATTTGGAAGCAACCTAAGTATCCCAGATAGAAGACTAGTTAAAGAAATCAACAGCACATCTATACAATCCAGACAGGAAAAGCAGTTTTTGGGCAGGAGTGACTTGTGAGACTGTATGATATAGTGCTAAGTGAGGAAGAGCAAGGTAAGAAACTGTCTCTAGCAATGTCTGAGGGAAGTTCCTTCCGTGATGGGAAGAACTGTGCAGACCTTCCGCGTGGGATTCAGCAGCACCATGTGCCTCCTGAGCACTTGCACAGTGGCGAGAACAACTGAGGAATTAACTCTTTAAGCTTTAGTGATTTAGACTGATATTTAAATGGCCACAGATCCCCAGTACTGTGCTGGATAACACAGGTGTACTTGGATGGTTAATGTTAACATGTTATAAAACAAGAAAGGGAGAACCCAGAAGAGGACACCACCAAAATACAGCCTGTTATTACCTTGGTGAGTTACGCATGCAAGCATGATTTCTTTTCTTTCTCTTTTTCAGTATTTATTAAATGTTCTGCAATAAACACGTTACTGATATAATTAAGAAAGAGACTGACCACACATAAGATTAGTTAATATTTATTGAGCATATAGGGAATGCTATGGAGCTGTTGATTATTTTAATATACTTTTATTCATGCATTGTAATTATACATCATAATGAGGTTCAGAATGATAGAAACATACATGCACACAACACTTGGTGTGTTTCTCTCCCAATTCCACTCCACTCCCTCCCCCTCCCCATACATATTATTGAGATTGGTATTGATAACTTCATATATGGACATAGCATTATCTCAACTGTTTTCTTCCTCAGTTCTCCTTTTTCCCCCTCCCCGTCTCCCTCCCCAAATCCCCTTCCACTATTCTACTGTTGTCTCTCCTCATTTATCTGAAGTCCCTTTTGTTTCCCAATTTCCATATAGGAGAGAAAACACATGACCTTTGACTTTCTGAGACTGGCTAATCTCACTTAGCATATTATTCTTTTTTTTTTTGTGGTACCGGGGATTGAACCCAGGGGCGTTCTACCTCCGCGCTACACCCCCGGCCCTATTTTTTTATACTTTATTTTGAAACCGGGTCTCACAAAGTTGCAGAGGGCCTCACTAGGTAGAGAGAGAGAGAGAGAGAGAGAGAGAGAGAGAGAGAGCGAGCTGAGGCTGGCCACGAACCCGGATCCTCCGGTCTCCACCTCCCAAAGTACTGGGATTACAAGTGTGTGCCACCACGCCCGGCTTCACTTAGCATATTATTCTCTAGTTCCATCCATTTTCCTGCAAATGACATAATTTTGCTCTTTTTTTCTGGCTGAGTAAAATTCCATCACATGTATATACCACACTTCTGCAACCCATTCATCTGTATTACTAATTTTCCCTGGCATTACTATAAATCCTTACATGAATGATCTAATTTATGCACAAAATATACTGAAATTCTCAAACAGCCCTCTGAGGCAGGACCCAACATTATTGGAAGAGCAAACTGGGGCTGGAAAAGTAAGGGCTGTGCCAGCTGCTTGGTGGCCCAGCTAAGACTTGACCCTGTGGCTTTCAGTGGCCCAGTGCCTACCTACGACATCCCTGCACTATAGCCTTTCATAGCTTGCCAGAGTGTGGACTTTTGGGCCAGAGAGACTTGGTGTTGAGTACTACCTTTATGACAGTTGCCATTGATCTCTAAGCATTGTTTCTTCTTCTGTTACAAAAGGAACAGTAAGGGGGCGTGATTTGCACTCTGCATATCAGAGTGTGGTGTCTGGGCCCTGCAAGTATGACCTGGAAGCTTGCCATGCATGCAGAATCACAGGCCCCACCCCAGACCTACTGCACCAGCATCTGTATTTAGAAAAGAACCCAGGCGATTCAAATGCACAGAAAAGTTGTAGAAGCACTAGCTAGGAACGTGGCCTACAGAATTCCACAGTCTCAGAGGAGAGTCATGTGCCAGCTGTGTGACTCTGGGCAGCTCACCTTCCCTCTCTGAGCCTTAACGTCCTCGTTGGAGCACACTGACCATCTCACAGGCTCGCGTTGCCCTCCAGTGGGACAGTGTGTGTACGTAATGTTTCTAGCTCCGTGTTCTCATTCAGTGCATCCAGGGTCTGGTTCAGTGGCAGCCAATTCATGTGGGAGGTGTGTCACTGGGTTCTAGGTCCTCCACCCATGAGTGGGGATCAACTGGGTGACAAAATTGCTGAGCTCTGAGATGCAGAACAAGTGCAGAGAGGAAAGGTAGAGTATTAGTTACGGCAGAACCAAACAAACATATAAACATTCCATTGAAACCACAGCCTTTGGCTCCAGGTTATTTTCAGGGAGCTGGAGATAATAAGTGCAAATGAATTATATGGACTTACCTGCCATTGTTGAGGTCCACGGTGTGAAATACCATCAGTTTTACTTTTATTGCTTGATCTCAGCGACCATAAAATATTTAAAAGGACTCCATGAGCTCACTTGTGAAATTAGTCCTGCCAGGCCTATTTTGCTCACAATGTACTGTTTTCTCAAAAGGCAAATTCTACCATCTCAGGAGTTTTCAGGACTCTAAAACACATTTACATTAAAAAGACTTATTTTGACAAATTTTCTTGCCTTTTAAAAAATCTCCATCTGAGAAATTCTCTTTGCAGGCACCATTTTAATGATTGCAGCCCACCTTTTTACGTCCCCAAACTCAGCCATCCACAACTGGCCTTTCCCTCCCACAGAACTCCCTCTGCCATGACTGTTTTCTTGTTCAGATAGGACCACCCGCCCACCTTGCAGGAAACTGGGATTCGAGGCCTGCACCCTTTCTTTCCGCACCACCTGTTGTAACCAAATGCTCCAAGATGGCTTCCTGCTGGGCCCCTGGCCTTGTCTCAGTTTTCAGAGTGACCATTCAAAAGGACCAATCCAATCATGTTCTTCCATACTAAAAACCTGTCCATGTTTCTCTGCTCTGTCTGTGCTAAACTCTTTAGGAGGATATGTCGGACTCTTCCTAGACTGACTTCATTCATTCATTCATTCATTCATTCATTCATTCATTCATTCAGGTTGGGACTCTCCCAACTTTATTTCATGCTCAGACGCGTCCCCTCTGCTCTCCAGCTATCCTGCATGTGGCCCTGCTGGCTGCTGTACACACCAGGATGTCACAGGTTCCAGGCCTCTGTGCCCAGTGGTTTCCACCTATGATAATGTCCCTAATGCTTCCTAGGGTTAGACCACCCAGATAAACCTCATTTTCCATGAATAAGTATTTTTTTTGTTGTTGTTGTTGTACTGGGATTAAACTGAGGGGCAGTCTACCTCTGAGCTATACCCTCAGCCCTTTTTATTTTTTATTTTGAAACTGGGTTTCATTTATTTTGAAACTAAGTTGCTGAGAGTCTCACTAAGTTGCTGAGGCTGGCCTCCAACCTGCGATCTTCCTGTCTCAGCCTCCCAAGTACTGGGATGACACGTGTGCACCACCGGGCCCAGCTCATGAATAAGTTTAAAGTCTGCCTTTTCCTTGGAGACGTCCCTGATTGGCTGCTGCTGGGTGACTCCTTCCTGGGTGGAGTGGACCTCTCCTTGCTTTCGCAGATCTGTCTTCTCACTTGTAATATTCTGCCACTTTGTGCATATGTCTGCCTGCAGTCTGTGGTAGAATGGGAACTCCTTGAGGGCAGGGACTGTATCCCACAGCCTCTCCAGCTCCATTATGGAGCAGAGGTGTGTCAAATGACAAGCAGTTAACATGTGTTGTTTGAATGAATGGGTAGATGATTTGTGTGGAAATACAGTTACTACATCCTTCCCCTCTTGACTTTTAGTTTCCTTTTTATTTCCCAAGACTCCAAATAATATTGTGATAAAAACCACTATAGGAAATATTTTTCTATATCTTGGATCATTTCTTCAAGCTAGGTCTCAGAAGTGTAATTATTGGGTACAAGAGCTGGTGCATTTTGGGGGTGGTTCTGGGGATTGAACTCAGGGGTGTTCTACTTCTGAACTAGAACCTCAGCCCTATTTTTATTTTGAAACAGGGTATTGCTAAATTGCTGAGGGTCTTGCTAAGGTGCTGAGGCTGACCTTGAACCTGGGATCCTCCTGTCTCAGCCTCCCAACTACTGAGATTACAGGCACGCACCACCAGGTCCGGCTAGAGCTGGGGCATTTTCAAGACCCTTGCTGCTCTCCTGAGTCCCAAGCCTGGGTCTCCGTGTCCTCCTGCCTGTGTCATGGCACCCTCCCCAGAATAGATGCGTCACATTTACCTTTGTTCATTTGATAGGTGAAAACAATTTCTCACTGTTGCTTTGTTTTGTATTTCTTCGCTTTTGGGAAGTTGAACATTTTCCAAATGTTTCTTAGTTGTTCTTCTGTGAATTGTCTCAACAAGCATATTACTTGGTGGTTATATTTGGTTCCCTGGGGAGAAAGAAAAATCGCTGAGCTTTTTACAAGTGCGTAATTTCAGGGCTGAGTCAGGCAGGATCAGCCAGCCCCACAGAGCAGGCTCAGGGCCTTCTCACAGTCCTTTCTAGGGGACGCCCGAGGCTTCAGGGATGCTCAGCCCGCCCACAATCCTGTGGCTCCAGGACTGCAGGTTTGCAGCGGGCTCTCCAGGATCCTGGCCCTGTGTCCTCTTCCTCGTGGCCCTTTAGCTCTGGCATCTGCTGTGTGCTCAGGACACTGGAACCAACGTAGACTTCAGCCCTTGATGTACAGACAGCTTGGGACATTTGTCAGCTATTTCCCTGATGCCGCAATTAGGCTGCAAGTCACCCATGGCCAGGGAACAGAAACTGTTTACTCTCCTTCGTGTGCCTGTGACTTTGGGCCACCCCCCCACAGTCCTTTCCTCTGTTCCTAGAAGATCATGAACTCTTGGCTCTCCCACCTACCCACACCTCCCTCCTCTGGGGCTGGTCCACCCAGTGGGACCCTATGAAGCCATTCTAAGGACACCTGGGCTCAGCCCTAGCCCCATGGCCCCACTGCCACATAGACACCACAAACATGTACACATAAAACACCACACACACATCACAAACATGCACATAGACACCACAAACACACACTGCAAACATGCACACACATAAGATACCACAAACACACACACCTAAGTCACCACAAACACACATACCACAAACACACACACCTAAGACACCACAAATACATACACCACAAACACGCACCCACATAAGATACCACAAACAAACATACCACAAACACACACACCATAAATATGCAGACACACACACGGACACCACAAACACACACAGACACATAGATACCACAAACACACACACCATAAATATGTGTACACCACACACACAAACACACAGGCATCACAAACACACAGGCATCACAAACACACCACAAATATGCACAAATATATA